>QNTS01004554.1:16693-74193 GCA_003317085.1 Hucho hucho
CATCTGACCACAACACTTTCACCCAGTTGTCCTCTGAATCATTCAGATGTTCATTGGCAAACTTCAGACGGGCATGTATATGTGCTTTCTTGAGCAGGGGGACCTTGCGGGCGCTGCAGGATTTCAGTCCTTCACGGCGTAGTGTGTTACCAATTGTTTTCTTGGTGACTATGGTCCCAGCTGCCTTGAGATCATTGACAAGATCCTCCCGTGTAGTTCTGGGCTGATTCCTCACCGTTCTCATGATCATTGCAACTCCACGAGGTGAGATCTTGCATGGAGCCCCAGGCCGAGGGAGATTGACAGTTCTTTTGTGTTTCTTCCATTTGCGAATAATCGCACCAATTGTTGTCACCTTCTCACCAAGCTGCTTGGCGATGGTCTTGTAGCCCATTCCAGCCTTGTGTAGGTCTACAATCTTGTCCCTGACATCCTTGGAGAGCTCTTTGGTCTTGGCCATGGTGGAGAGTTTGGAATCTGATTGATTGATTGCTTCTGTGGACAGGTGTCTTTTATACAGGTAACAAACTGAGATTAGGAGCACTCCCTTTAAGAGTGTGTTCCTAATCTCAGTTTGTTACCTGTATAAAAGACACCTGGGAGCCAGAAACCTTTATGATTGAGAGGGGGTCAAATTCTTATTTCCCTCATTAAAATGCAAATCAATTTATAACATTTTTCACATGCGTTTTTCTGGATTTTTTTGTTGTTATTCTGTCTCTGACTGTTCAAATAAACCTACCATTAAAATTATAGACTGATCATTTCTTTGTCAGTGGGAAAACGTACAAAATCAGCAGGGGATTAAATATTTTTTTTCCTCACTGTATGTCAACTCAAACTTTGTCTCCCACTTGCTGTTTTGCAGCAATAGCCTTCCACCTCCCCACCACCAACTGAAGGCCTGTCATCGCATCCTCGTTCTTCCAACATAGGGCAACTTGTCATCAGCATCTGGCTCTGAGGAGCATTCCTCGGAGATGAGGCTACCCCAAACTATTCAATAAAATTCCATATTGTATTCTGTCTCTGTAGTCATTTAGTTAAACCTGTATTTGATTTAGCTAACTATTTAAGCTCCACCCCCTACTTCCTATTTATTCCTCTCTCACATGTCTGTATACTGACTGACATGTCCCTAGATGAATCTGATCCCGAGCCTTCAGGCTAATTACCTGGTCACACACACACACAGTCTAATTATCTGGACCTGTACAAATCAGCTGGGCTTGACAATCTGGACCCTCTCTTTCTAAAACTATCCGCCGCCATTGTTGCAACCCCCATTACCAGTCTGTTCAACCTCTCTTTCGTATTGTCCAAAATCCCTAAAGATTGGAAAGCTGCCGCGGTCATCCCCCTCTTCAAAGGGGGTGACACTCTAGACCCAAACTGCTATAGACCTATATCCATCCTGCCTCTCTAAAGTCTTCGAAAGCCAAATTAATAAACAGATCACTGACCATTTCGAATCCCACCGTACCTTCTCCGCTGTGCAATCCGGTTTCCGAGCTGGTCACGGGTGCACCGCCATCGATAAAAGACAGTACTGTGCAGCCGTCTTCATCGACCTGGCCAAGGCTTTCGACTCTCAATCACCGTATACTTATCGGCAGACTCAATAGCCTTGGGTTCTCAAATGACTGCCTCACCTGGTTCACCAACTACTTTGCAGACAGAGTTCAGTGTGTCAAATTGGATGGCCTGCTGTCCGGACCTCTGGCAGTCTCTATGGGGGTACCACAGGGTTGTATTCTCGGGCCGACTCTTTTCTCTGTATATATCAATGATGTCGCTCTTTCTGCGGGTGATTCCCTGATCCACCTCTACGCAGACGACACCATTCTGTATACTTCGGGCCCTTCTTTGGACACTGTGTTAACTAACCTCCAAACGAGCTTCATTGCCATACAACGCTCCTTGCGTGGCCTCCAACTGCTCCTAAACACTAGTAAAACCAAATGCATGCTTTTCAACCACTCGCTGCCCGCACCCGCCCATTGGACTAGCATCACTACCATGGACGGTTCTGACCTAGAATATGTGGACAACTACAAATACCTAGGTGTCTGGCTAGGCAGTAAACTCTCCTTCCAGACTCATATTAAACATCTCCAATCCAAAATCAAATCTAGAACCGGCTTTCTATTTCGCAACAAAGCCTCCTTCACTCACCCTGCCAAACTTACCCTAGTAAAACTGACTATCCTACCGATCCTTCGGCGATGTCATCTACAAAATAGCTTCCAATACTCTACTCAGCAAATTGGATGCAGTCTATCACAGTGCCATCCGTTTCGTTACCAAAGCCCCTTATACCATCCACCACTGCGACCTGTATGCTCTAGTCGGCTGGCCCTCGCTACATATCTGTCGCCAGACCCACTGGCTCCAGGTCATCTATAAGTCTATGCTAGGTAAAGCTCCGCCTTATCTCAGCTCACTGGTCACGGTAACAACACCCACCCGTAGCACGTGCTCCAGCAGGTATATCTCACTGGTCATCCCCAAAGCCAACACCTTCTTTGGCCGCCTTTCCTTCCAGTTCTCTGCTGCCAATGACTGGAACTAATTGCTAAAATCGCTGAAGATGGAGACTTATATCTCCCTCACTAACTTTAAACATCAGTTATCTGAGCAGCTTACCGATCGCTGCAGATGTACATAGTCCATCTGTAAATAGCCCACCCAATCTAACTACCTCATCCCCATACTGTTTTTGTTTACTTTTCTGCTCTTTTGAACACCAGTATCTCTACTTGCACATCATCATCTGCTAAATTGTAATTACTTCGCTACTATGGCCTATTTATTGCCTACCTCCTCACGCCATTTGCACACACTGTATATAGACTTTTTTCTTTCTTTTTTTTCTATTGTGTTATTGACTGTACGCTTGTTTATTCCATGTGTAAAAAATTTTAATTAAATAAAAATGTATGATGCAGGCCAGTGCGCTTGTCCTGTGACTGACTGAGTTGAAGAGTTGCTGTGTTAAGTCCTGCTTCAGATTAAAGTTAGCCTAAAATAGACCTACTTGAGACGAGTCATCTGGTTTTAGACTCCTACATATAGTAGCGAGTGAGAGAGAGGGAGAAAAAGAGAGAGCCAGAAGAGAGAGGGTTGAAAAGAGAAAGAAGGAAAGAGGAGAGAGAGGTAGAAAGAGACGATCCCCACTGGGCACATGCTGGTTGAATCAAAGTTGCTTCCCAGTCATTTTTGTTAAGTATAGTATTTTGTGCTTTGAAAGGCAAGTGGCTAAAATAACATTTTGACAAATCTTAGGGAAGTAGCAATGGACTGCTAAAGGTCACGTCCCAAATAGCACTATTCCCTATATAGTGCTCTACTTTTGACCAGAACCCTATAGGTGCCATTGGTATGCAGTCTTGGTTTCATGATACAGTAGTCCCTCTTTGGATCTACTCAGTGGGGGACAGATAAATCTATACTAATCCTTTCTCAGACCTTCTTTGCCTTTGTTAACCAATGAGGCCTCGACCTGGGCTCTAGCCAAGAGTTATAATTAACCCTACATACCACCAGTAACTGCTAAGTGGCTGTGGCGTGATCAAACCTTAGTGTAGGGCCAGTGAATCATGAAAAACACACACACATGCCAGTGAGAATCCCTGTTCTTGTGAATGGCTCAAAAAAACTAAAGCATACTGACAACCCAAGCCATTAATGAATGAAGCCCATTGTGGTTGGTAGGTTGCATCCCAAATGGCACCCTATTCCCTACGTAGACACTCCTTTTGACTAGGTCCCATAGGGAATAGGGTGCCATTTGGTACGCAGACCAAATAACAGTAAATTCATGTGGAATGAACACTACAAGTCAAGGCTCATCTTCAGTCAGCCTGCTTTAAAAGGCTTTGTCGATCCCAGCACTCACACCCATGATCTCCTAATGACCTGGGTTCAAATACTAATCGAAAACGTTCAAATACTTTGAGTATTTGCTTTAGTCTGCCTGGAGTGCCAGGTCACAGGTGGGCTGGTTTTGCACTTTTGGGACTCCTCTATTGGTTCCATTTCAACAGGCAACCTCAATCAAGCACATATCAAGTATTTGAAATGATTTCAAATGGTACTTGAACCCAGGTCTGGAGCCATTTCAAGTCCCATTTCAAACAGGCATTCATTCCCTGCATGGCATTTGCCCTGGCTTAACTTGTCTCTCACTTGTTCTCTCGCCCTCTCTTTCTATTGCTCTCCCTCCTTCTTGCGGGTAAGAGCATTGGGCCAGTAACCGAAAGGTCGCTGGTTCGAAACCCAGAGCCAGCAAGGTGGATAAATCTGCCATTCTGCCCTTGAGCAAGACAGTTAACTCCCAACAACAACTGCTCCTTAGGCGCCGATGACGTGGATGTCGATTAAGGACCCCTCCCCCCGCACCTCTCTGATTCAGACGGGTTGGGTTTAATGCGGAAGACACATTTCAGTTGAATGCATTCAGTTGTGCAACTGACTAGGTATCCTCTTTTGACCTCTCTCCCACCTTTCTCTTCTACTCTCGCTCTCTCACTCTAGCTTTCTTTCTACCTCTCCCCTTATCGTTTCCACTCTCTCCTCCTTCCCTCCCTCCTCTTCTCTCTCTCCCCCCTTTCTCTCTATCATGGCGGTTCTTCTCAGGGCCTGGGCAGGAGTGGAAGGCCACTCTGTGGAATGTGTGTGTGTGTGTGTGTGTGTGTGTGTGCGTGTATACTCTCCCGGCTTACATGGTTGTAAATAAAGGTAAAATAAATATGTGACGTTTTACTGCCCAAGCTAAATGTACACATCTGCGTGCCATGTTTCTTTCAACCCACTGAACTCTTTTTCACACACAAACGTTTGTACACACGAACGGACACACACTCTCGCACACACACTAGTCTTACATATAGACACACACAAATATTCAGCCTTACAACCTCACACTATTTTCATTGCACATACTCACACACTAACCCACAACCTTTTTCTCTCTCTCACTCAGACACACATGCTGTCAACACACAACCTTTTGCCTCACACACACACACACAGAGATAAAGAGACAAATGTTTCCCCTCAATCTGTCTGGTTTCAGATAAAACAAATGGGGGAGATAGACAGAGATTCTTTCCGGTGAGACGTTTTCACAGCTGTGCTTCACTTCTCTCTATCCTCCCCCCACTCAGTCTCTTTCTCACTCACACACCTCATTTTTCTCCATCTCACTTCTGCTCTTTGGATTCTGCTCCTTCAGCCAATGGCAAGAAAATGTGTCAAATGCCAGCCGGTTCAAACCTGTTTTCTAAGACATTCTGAAATAGCTTGACTCGCACCAAGGCTTATTTTCAGAAGATTAGTCTTTAAATTGTTTAATTCAGGATAATATATTTTAACAAATGTTATTGTAAAACAGCTAATTACACAGTATAAGCGAAGCCTGTTAAAGCAGGGTGTACTGGCTAACCCTTAAAGCACAATGACAAACACTGATATTATATAGACCCTATAGACCAGGGATCATCAACTAGATTCAGCCGCCGGAACATAATTATTAATCATTTGTACTCTGAAAACTGACGTAAGAAGCCCAAACAGATATTGTATTTGACAGAAACAATCAAACCTTGCTTATATTGGTACCATATAGTACGAGTGGAAATACTTGGGAATAGATTTCCTAAATAACATTTTGAGGTGAATTCCTAGTGATTTTATTACTTTATGTCCCATTTTCTTTATGCAAAAAATGTACTCTGAAAAAAAAAAATGAGGGCCGCTAGATGACAATGCCTGCTATTTATCCTTATGTTATAGTTTACTAAAGGATAAATAGCTTGGTTAATAAATATGTAACTTTTAAAAACACATTTTAAGAGCTAATCACTGTAAAAGCTAAAACGTGTAGTAGTGTACTTGCCAACCCCTGCATTAGCTATTGCACAATGACAAGTAGTATAACTGTACTAGTTATAGCATGGCTGTTTGCACTACCAACTACCCAGACATTTCCTGTTTGTGCAATCTTACATGTAAATCAGGTATACCTGGGGCCTTATGTATCAAGAGAGAGCCGATGTAGAGTCAGTCCCCCCTGTCCACGTACTCTTATGGTTAAAAAGGCAAAACTGAGCTCAAATCAGCACTCCTACTCAAATATGCTTAAAATAGACCCGATATTCACGACGCTCAGGTTGGAGCTCGAGTGTGACAGACCCAGGGCCTGTATTCATAAAACTTCAAAGTAGGGAGTGCTGATCTAGGATCGGTTTATATTTCAGTTTAAGATTACATGGACACGAGACCTGATCCTAGATCAGCACTCCTACTCAGATGCTTCATGAATATTTTTCCCAGGACCGGTATCACCTGCCATTCCAGTTGCAGGCTTAAAATTCTGGAGTACTGTTGCTTAGTCATGATGATCAAATTGATTCAACGCTTATGGTATCAGTCGTATGTGTACACTACTAGTGCTTTACTAAACTTGCATATCAATATCACTGCACATTTTACGGCATTTACATTTGGCACTAATATTTAACATGTACTTCTTAATCCCAAAAATAAAAGATCACACTTCAAACAGATAAATTGAGATTCAATAAGGAGCTTTAATAGTAAACAATAGCAAAGCATTTATACAAGCCAAACAAACATGTAGCTAAAATCTACACTAGAGATGCCAACTAGGTCTAGGACAGTCTAGTAGACGGATGGTTTTCTACTATCCAGCATTAAATAAAACCCTGATGAAGTCAGAGTAGAGTTCAGGTTTCAGGTAAAGATATATACATACCAAACATAACATTGTGACAGAGGGAATTCAGTGTAACAATCTGCCACAGGGCGAGGCCCCCTTCTGGACTAAAGCTGCATAGAGGAAGTCAAAGAGTAGTGGGGTAACGAGGGGGAGGGTAAGAGTAAAGGGTGAGTAGGGTGAGTAGGGTAAGAGTAACAGTAGGGTGACAGTTGGTGGGGGGGGGGGGGTTGTGGGTTGGATCTTGGTAAGAGTGTGGCCTAAGAGTGTGGCCGTACTAATTTGTCTTAGTTGTAATTCTACATGTTCCTACCTATGAAGTCACCATGGCCTAGTCAACACACATACCATACAACACTTGTGTGTGTTTAATGGTGTGTATGTATACCAGTGTAACACTGTGATAGGGTTCATACAGAACAGACCAGCATGACTAAAATCAGTCCCACATCTTCTCCCCGATAATAATCTCATCAACTTTCCTATCATCTTTCTAGCCATTACCTGACTGCCTTCTCCATTCTTTACCCTTCTCTCAAAGTATGCAAACGCACACTTCCCATCATAGACAGCAAGTATGCAAGAGTACACTTTGGTAGAAGGGTGGATAACCAGGACGTAGCCCTTCCTCCACAAGGTACCTGATCTCATTCTATGCATTCCCCCTTTCTTGCCTTCCTTCTATCCATAATTTCCGCTGACTACGCCACAAAAACAGTGGTCTTCTTCATGTTCTTCGCTGAGCGGACCTCCTCCATCAGATCTCTGAGGTACTGGATCTCTTTGCTGATGCCGTCAGCCTTCTCTGCCAGCTCACGGTTCCTCTGCTCCAGCTCGGAACACTCTGTGCTCAGCACTTCCTGTTCGCTCTTCTTCTTCTGTCGGTAGCGTGTTGCCGCCGTCTTGTTCTGCTCCATCTTCTTGAGCTTCTTCTCCACGACCTTGGGCGCCCCGGATACTGATTTTACCTTGCCACTGAGGGTTGTGGGAGATGTAGTCTCGGGTTCAGGTTTGGAGTAGGGTTTGGTCCTGGAGGACCCAGTTATGGAGGGAGAAGGAGAGGAAGATGGATGGTGAGGAGGGGAGCCGGATACAGAGTCGATGCCGGAGTCGCTGTCATCAGACTGGTCATCACAGCTACTGGAGGCTGAGGAAGAGAGGGTTGATGTGGGGAGGGTGGTTGGCTCCTCTTTAGGGGAGAGGACCACCACAAAGTGGCCTGATGGCAGGAGGGAGAGGACGATAGGGGCGGTGGTCTGGAGGCTGTTGCTGGGCTCCGAGATGATGTTAGTTGGAGTGTCGGTGGTCTTGACTTCCAAGACATCAACGTCCACTTCGCTCCCCAGCTCGAGGGTATACCCCAGGGAGAGGGGTGCTGGAGACTGTGGCTCAGACTTCACCACGACCTCTTGATCCTGAACCGTCACCACAGGACCTCTGACCTCATCCCTTACCTCTTCTTCAGGGAGCTCCAGGGAGGGAAGGTCAGCCAGAGGGATGACCAGGGAGAGCACCTCGTGTGGGGCAGGGATTGGAGCGGTGAAGGGGTCCACCAGGTCTAGGTCCATGCGGGTCTCCAGGGAGGCCAGGAGCTCCTCGGGGGAACTGGGTGGGGCGTCGGAACAACAGGAGCCAATCAGAGAGTCCAGGTCGAAGTCACTCAGGTCTATCTTCTCAGTCATCCAGTCCATGCCCGAAAATGCATCATCTGGGGAAGAAGCGATAAGTAAATCCCAAATATACAACATATTATACTCAATGTATATGACATGACAATTTTAATAATTATTGTACAGTGATAACGAAGTAAAATCTGCCCTCTGAAACAAAATCCGTCCTTTCCCAAACAAAAACCGACTCTGAAAGACAATATTCCAGTCTAATCATGATTTGTGGGGACATTGAAGTTGCTGATACCGGAACCCTACTATAAAACCCTATTGTTAGCCAACATGTTTCCTGTCTGTAGAATAGAAGGAAAAGCAACGCTGACACTAGTCTTGTGTTACAGTAATAGCCAGGAAATCTGGTGCAAACCAGTTTGTTCAGGTGATGGATGGCTTGTCATCACGTTGATGTGCAAACAGGTAATACCGGTAGTTACTAACGACCTCTATGGTTAATGATTACCACACACATTGGTATCGGGCAACTGTTTATGACAAACCGAGCCCAGGGGAGAGCGTAGGTGGGGGATTGCTTAAAATGATAGGTTTAAGCCTAATAGTTGTGATAACACCACCGATGGAACCACATATAGGGTTAGGCAGCAAACAAAAGAGGAGTTTGTATGTCTTTTGCAACACTTGAGCTGTGCGTTTTTGTTGTGGTTTTCTTTTCAGCTGTATTCTCACCTCTGCAGCCGTTTGTTCCCATGTGGGCATGGAGCAGCTCGCTAGAGTCCAGCCACGGAGTCAACGGCATCAGGTGGTCCTCTACCCCGGACTTGCTGCTCCCCAGGAACGAGGGACGAGGGGATGGAGGGAGGGAGTCGGAGGAGAACGAAAGATGGGAGGGGGAAGGAGACAAACTAAACAAAGAGGAGGGAGAGAGGGAGGAGGCGGAAGAGTTGGAAAGAGAGGGGGGTAGATCATCCTCTTCATCTTGGTCCAGACGGGGCCCCATGGGGTCAGCCGTCAGAAACCAGTTGTCCAGTAACAGGGCCCCAACGTCCTCCAAGACCAGTTGGGAAGTCAACAGGGACATGACTACTTCTTCTGGTGGTTGTCAACAGTAACAGGGTACTATAACGGGATAACAGAGTGTCTTCGGACGTTGTCGTCGTTAGGGGGAACGGTGATATCGTGCTGTGGTAGACAACAGCAGAGCTGAGGGTGGTTGGTTTGAGAGAACTGGAAACAGAAAGGAGAGAGATGGAGGGATAGGAGTTACAAATCACAGTATGACAAGTAGTTCCACAGAGGAGAGAAGATTACTTTATTGGTCCATTGACTACATGAGCAACAGAAATGTATTTTGCATATACCATTCTCCCCGGTAGACATTAAGTATGTTTATACACACTGGAGGAGAGGAGGTGGGATAGGGGTGCGATGTCGTGTATGACAGGGCCTTAGTACCATCATAGCTACGCTACAGAAAAAGGAAAATAATAAAATGTATTTGTAAAGCCTTTTGTTTATTTTTTTTAAATCAGCAGATGTCACAAAGTGCTTAAACAGAAACCCAGCCGAAAACCCCAAACTGCAAGCAATGCAGAAGCATGGTGGCTAGGAAAATCTACCTAGAAATGAAGGAACCTGGAGATTATAAGAGTACATGGCCTTTAAGGTCAGATCGTTCTTCAAGATAATCTCTTCGCAACATATCATTGTTTTGAGGGATAGGTAATCATATCACTATATGGTGTCAGTTAAATGGTGCTACTCATTATCTACCCTCATTGTATTGTTTTAGTAACACCCATCGAGGAAGTTCTATTAGGCTGGCCAGGGTTGAACCGGGGAATAGCCCGTCATGTCATCGGGCAAAAGTGGGGAGGGAGGAGCGCCCTTGACAAATTAAACAGTAATCTGCACTGCTCTGTCATGTTGTCAACAAAGGCAGCATGGTGCGACCTCCAGAAACATAAATCGCTTCTCCATAAAATAAATCTTTAACTAGTATTCACTGGGAAGGCAGATACAGCGTTTTTATCAAAAGCAATCACTTTTGCATGTGAAAACAGAATCCTGCACATTGCTCCACATGCTTATTTAGGTCACTTTTGTTTTGAGCTGGCTTCGCATTTGACCAGAGCAGGACACCTGGCTCCAAAACCAATGCACTGTTCAAACTCCTCCCACCGGGGTAGGGACAAATAAACAAACGCCCTCAGTGTTAGGAGGAAGTCTTAAGAGGAAGTATGCGTCTGGGAAATAGACCTGAAAACAGTCAGCTATAGATATATTGTAAAACCTGTGGTATCTGAAGTTGTCCTAGTGACCTAGTCAACAGTAACATTCGGTCGTCTCCTGGAAAATTTGAGGCCATTTGTTCAACTAAGAGTTAAAAGGAACAAGTCAATAACTTTGACTTAATGTATTTCGCATTCAAACCTATTTCACAATAAAATAGCACGAGAGCTATTCTGGTCTAATACTTCAGTGGAAATTCCGCCAGTGCTGGTAAACTCCCCGCCCTCCGCCAGGGGATAACGTTGCCTAATTTGGTCATGATGTGACCGGTAACACCGCCTCCTCGCTGACTCACTATGGCAACGGAGAGGGGCGGGTGAGGATACCGCCATTTTGACAACAACCATCTGTCCTGAAAGGAACGTAGAAAACGAGAGGACAGGAGTACGCCATTTTGAAAGTGCCACGTTGCCATGTCTGGCATAGTAACTTCATTAATTTATGAGCCTGGGTTTAATAACATTAGTTAAAAATCATAACAATATTGTTATTCAATATGAGAAGGGGGTAGTTAATGAGTTATGACGTAGATATCGGGTTAAATGGCCCACTGTAGATGGCACGGGATCCACATGGCTTTATTGGCACTTTGTTGAAAGGCACTGAATAACGTTCGCATATGTTATCTACCGTTAGTTATTTCAGGAAGACAGTTGATACGAGTTACTATTTCCACAGTTGGGTAGGTGCCAAAGACAGCCCAAATCTAGCTGACAGTCTGACATATCAAATATCTGAAGAAAGGTTAGCTAGCTAACCGTATAAGCTATCGTAGAGTTAGTTAGCTAGAACGCTAACAACAACTTCCCAAGCCAGCTTGCCAGCTACACCTGCCCGACAGCTGACATGTGACTGACTTCACATTTCCTGAGAAGAAATACGTATCATTTTTTACTTACGCCATTTTGCGTAAAAAAGCCAGTGCTTGACCGTTGCACTGCCGGGTTGTTGCCGCTGCTGGATCAGCCGCTGCACGTTAAACTGCCATTTTGCGAGGGAGAACTGAGCGCTCGGAATGCTACGAAATAACGTTGAATGTCACAGAGAAACAACGATCGAGGGAGATCACATAATTATTTATAGTCCCGCATCACACCCAAATGTGTATCCTTCCGTCAACAGCGCTGTGGTGTATCACTCCGATCCCGTTACTGCCTCTGATTGGTTTAGATCGTTATTCCGCTCGTTGGAAATAAATAGGCCCAAGGCTATAGCGTAACCGACGAAATGTAGGTCAAATGAACATGTATACATTGAATTAAGATAGAATAAATTCATGTTTACATTGGTAACTTGTATTTCTAATCTAAAAAGCCAGTGTATTATGTTTGATTACGTGAAACTTGTTGCCCACAAAACGAAGGACTGCAATGTGTAGAGTAGACTACTTCACAAAGTTAGATACAAGTCAATCTAAGATCGATCAAAATGTATTAGAACTTGTCTAACGTTATCAAATAATTGTTTTTCAGCCTTAATACACTCATTACTTATGGTAGAAAATGACACGTTGAATTTCTAGAGGAGTCTCTTTTCCAAAGACTATTTGTTCTCAAGGATTCAAGTGTCTTTATTAACTTAACTCAACGGTAACTAATCAGATTAATACGAAAATTATGGTAACTTTATTTAAATTTTATAAACAGATGTAGTTTAGTTATATTCTGATGACAACTCATGATTACAATTGAATATATGTCCAATCCCTCCACCTGGTGGTTGAAAAGCAAAATAAAGAAGTAGTGGAGGTCATTGAGTTGTCTATCGTCTATGGTACATCAAAATGGTACCCTATTCCCTATGTAGTGCACTACTTTTGACCACCGCCCTATATGGTGCCATTTGAGAAACGGACAATGTTACTGTTCCATTTGACCAGTGGTATTCAAATTCGGAGTCTAGTGGGTAGTAAAAATAAAAATGTCAATTGATTTGACATTTTTAACAAATGTATAGTACAGACATACACTGAGTGCACAAAACATTAAGAACACCTGTTCTTTCCATGACAGACTGACCAGGTGAATCCAGATGAAAGCTATGATCCCTTATTGATGTCACTTGTTAAATCCACTTCAGTGTAGATGAAGGGGAGGAGACAGATTAAAGAAGGATTTTTAAAACTTGAGACAATTGAGACATGGATTGTGTATGTAAACCATTCAGAAAGGGAATTGTCAAGACAGGCCCACTGGTTTGTGTCAAGAACTGCAACACTGCTGGGTTTTTCCACACTCAACAGTTTCCGGTCAGTATCAAGAATGGTCCACCACCCAAAGGACGTCCAGTCAACTTGACACAACTGTGGGAAGCATTGGTGTCAACATGGGCCAGCATCCCTCTGGAACTCTTTCAACACCTTGTAGAGTCCCTGACCCAACGAACTGAAGATGTTCTGAGGGTGAAAGGGGGGGTGCAACTCAATATTAGGAAGGTGTTCCTAATGTTTGGTATACTCAGTGTATGTGACAATATACAAATGTTTTTTAGAAAGATAATTTGAAAAAAATTGTTTGAGCAAAAATATTGTCTCTTAATTTTGTTAGAGATGTAAATATAATGAATTCAAGGTTATTTGTTTATTACATATTTTGAGGTTGAGTCATTCAATGTGGAGTGGGGCATATGTTAAAGGTATTAGTAAAAATATCTAAATCTGGAAAAGCAGCTGTCAAGAGTCCTGACAAATGATTAACAATAACCTCATCTCAACTATTCATAGAATAAAACATAATAGGACAGAATTGAATAAAAAAATAGAACAGAACAAAAAATTGTTTGTTTTCCCACTTATTTTGTACAACTTTTTATTATTACTGCTAATATTTTTTATAAAGTGTAACGTTACTGAAATGTTGAGGAGAGCTTCCAAGTAAGAATTTCACTGTACCGTTTACACCCTATATCATTTACACCTACCAAATAAACATTGATTTGGCTCCTCATCCTCTTTCTCCGTCTCCTCCTCAGAGGATGAGATTATTTTCCACTAGCTCATCTTTGACCTCAAACACTTAATCCAGCCCTTCATTCAGCGGCTGAGACACTTCGCGTATCTTTTTCCCAAACTTGTACTCCAGTCCTTTCTTCAGCTTTGGACCATCCTCTTGCTTAGTGAAGAAGATATCCATGCCCAGAGCGAAGCCTTGGAGCACCCCCGATGCCTTACTGCTGGCCTCTATGGCACTGGCACTACCCACTCCTGTCACTTTGGCCACCCTGGTTTAGATTAAGGTTTAGGTTCATGTTAAGGTTTATTTGAGCATCTTGGTACATATGCAGAAACACTCTTAACATGTTGTGTCATTTCATATAAAACACAAGTAAAGAAATAATCTGCCTAAATATATCATCAATAAAGTCATACACAAAACAACAGAATGCAGTGCAAAGTCCTCCAGATACAAACAAATGCTAAAACTGAGAAAGTTGTCTCACCGTACGAGTTTCCTGCGTAACCAAAACCTCTTCATAGAGGGTGATTGGATTCCTCTGTCAACGACGGCAGGCGACCCAAACTGTAAAAAAAACAATGTACAGCTCGGAAAACCAGGTATTACAGTATTAGTAATAAATTAAATACTATTCTCCATATAGCTCATTCTAATATTTCTACTGCTGTACATTGCATTGTAGTTACTGTTTATACACTCACCACATATTTATTATATACTAGATTCTTGACATAGCTCACTGTAATATATCTACTGCTGTACTCTGTCATTCTTAGTATACAGTACAATGTGTAAATGCTCCCAGTGTACATACATATAGATTGCATTTGGATTACTGTTCCAGTGTTATTTGGGTTGTTAATTGGATTTAAGCTTAGCATTAAACAGCTCTTTTCTCTGTCTGTCTCACCGTACGGGTTTCCTGCTTAACCAAAACATTTTCATAGAGTGGAAGATTGGACTCCTCTCTGTCAATGACGACAGGCGACCCAAGACGAGGACCCACCACAAGCGGCTTGTATTGGTCCTCTTCAGTTTCAAACTGAAAAAGAAAATAGTTATTCAAGTTATTTTCAGAGAGTGCATTTTCTGAGGCAAATCCTAACTTCCACTCAAGTCGAATTTTTACTACATAGCACTGCGTTGATGTCAATGGGAGACAACGTGAACATTACATTTGACTTCAGGGGAAGTTAGGATTCACTCCTATATGGATATATGAGAGAAAATGGAAGAGAAGAGTGTGTTGTGGCAAGATACCTTCTTGTCCATTTCAGTCACAGTGATTTCAGGATTACTTCTCACAGACAACTTCTGCTGGGCCAAAGGAGGCCGCTTCTGAACTGTGTCTGGAGTTCTCAAGTCAATGTATATTTCAAACCATAGGTCTCTCAGAGAAGAGTTAGGTGGAGAGCCATGGTGGATGTCCTATGCTCCCCAGGGGGCCAAGAGGATAAAGTCAGGTAAGTCATGTCATAGTTAAAACTGTGGTTCAAATAGAAAGTAATTCAACTTGATGTACAGTATGTTGACAATGGTTGAATCCAATCTTACTCTGACTCCACCAACCCCTGGGCCGAGTGTGACTGAGGGAGAGGGGGGACCACAGCTCCATCTCCTCTGGGGCTCACTCTCCTCAGGCTTGCCCATATAGATGTTCCTGGAGTGGCGCACCAGAGGTGGAGGCTGTGAGGGGAGTGGGTGAGGAATAGTGAATGTGGGTCATGAATCTTCCACACACTCAAAAAGTAGCTAAGGAGGAAAGGTTGAAAGCAAATACTCTTGTACATACTTCTTTAAATTGATATTGTCATGTTTATAATGGTGAATAGTAAGGAGCCGGACAGAGATGAACCACCTGCCGAATAACTGTAGTTGAGTTCTAAATAGTAGTATTTTGGGGTATGCGGAAATATTACATTTTACTGTATGTCCCACTTGAATTGAGTATGCTTCAAATGCCAGGATGTCATACTAATTTCGGCTTTTCATCTAGTAGAATTCGCTGCCTGCTATTGAGGAAGGTAATCATCTTTTCCGACCCAGGTGTGCTTGACAACAGCCAATAATCTGCTTTCTGTGCATGCTTTATTTGTCTTCTTTTGCAGTGGAGGAAGAACCCTGGATGTTGCCTGTCTATCCATTTGGACAAGAGTCAGGACACATCTAGGCTGAGTTGCACAACTTGGAATGAATCATTAGTAATGCCTTGCATCCTTTTCACGTTCACTTTGACAGTGTCACACACAAGTGGGCGTGTCTTAAAAATAGGGCTTTGTGTTTTGCGCTGTCATGTGACATGCCTGGATTTGAACCTTCATTTAAAGCTTTTTGATCAAACTGTCCTCCTTTTCTTTTTATGTCATTGTCCAGCACCATACTCAGACAATTGCTTCAATTTTTTTTTTATGTAAAGCTGAAAATGCAATATTAAAATCCGGCATCATGTCATGATAAAAAACACAGTGCCCTACTTATAAAAAAAACAATAGTATTATTTTTGCAATGCATTCTTTTATGTTTGGTTTAGTGTAGTCAGTACAAGGTCTGACATAAATCCCTTAGTGAGCACAAATAATAAAGTATGTACATTTTGAACAAAAAACTTTCATGAAGTCTGCTCATTCCTTTAAGACTATGCATTGAGGGCTAAATAATACCAGACTCAGAGACAAAACGCCACAGGTAACTACAAAAAGGCCCTTACCTTTGCCATCACAGACGTACAACTATACTCCTGTCCGAACTTCCCTGGAGATCTGTCTTGTCACAAAGCACTGTTTCTCTCATACACTTACTCTCCTTTCTCTACTCACAATAGAAGATCATTATTATTTTGTGTTCTTGGATCTACTTTTCGGAGGGAATCAAAACTTTCTACTTCATAAACTTGAGCCACAACATGATCATGCCCAAGGCTGGTCCTGGACGTTCTGTCGCCCTAGGCGAGACAATGTTTTTCTCAGCTAAAAGTCAGAGGGAACAGAACATAATAGCAGCCCAACTAATAGCCCTTGCTACAAATTAAAAACACAATTTAACACATCTGGTTAGTAGGCTATAAAATCAGTTCAATGTCAATAATATAGCCAAATATTCTCAATCTGATTAGATTGATGAAATCACTAATGCCCTGGAAGCTTTTCCACCCTAGGCGTGACAAAAATAATTACATCTTAGACATCCTTATGGCACTTTCAAAAGTTATCTTTTCACACAGACAGAAGCTCTTCTTCCACAGAAAATATATCTTCAACTGCTGGCTACTCTTCCATTTTATAACCCAACAGAATTGCTTCCTTAAAAGCTGCCTAGTTTTAAACAAACATCTCTTTTCAGAAAGAGAAAAGCTAAATTAATTAGCGACAGAATAGTAAAGTATATCTTTTTTATATCTCCTAAGTATAATATAGACTGTAGTTTAGCTTCAGATTGTCATAGAGAGGAATCAATATATCGCCATAAACATTGGAGTCACGTCTTTCGCGGGCATTTTAAAGCTTGTGTCTACCATACGCTTGATATAATCTGGATACGTTATGTATTTCTTTCAAAATATAAAGCAAATATATATAATTTTTTCCCTTTTAACAAAGGGTGTCTATGGATAGGATAATTGTGTCTGTCAAACAGGTAGGCTTACCACTTATTTTTTGGAAGATGAAGAACTACGCTCCAATTATATATGTTTGCAGCAAAAAGAGAATAAACAGAAGGCTTGGAATAGACAAGCCTTGGTCTCTCCACTCTCTCCCCGTTCGCCATCCTCTTATTGTAATGGGCCACCGAAAACTTTCGCTTACACTCATCTCTTAGGAAATTCCCCTCCTTATCCTGATGTGGCCCAGCATGCACTAAGATATACCGTAAAGATCCATTCATATATTTTGGTCACTTGCAGGGATGTTTTATGTTTTTTGTCTGGGAGTCGGATTTAGCAGCAGCACCACCACTGTCATCCGGGACGGGGAGCAACGAATCCGAGTCTGGGTCCAAGATAGGGTTTAGAGATTGACAAACTATGAGAAGAGGCACAGTCTTATGAGCTGGTGGTTGGGGTGCCGCGGGCGGTGTAGTAGCAGATCAGGGGCGCCGGAGGGCGGCAGCCAATTGTCAATATGCCTCCCCAAAGTCAAGTCTTATCTTGCCTAATGGGAGGGCCGGTCATGCCCTGCACATTATCAGTTATAATATACAGTCCTACAAGGCCCATTGAGAGATTAATAAAAAAAAAAATGAACATGACTAAATCTATGTCTTTTAATTATTTATTCACAACGTTGGTTTATATGGCAATACATTTGACAATGAAAAATGTTGCAGTGATTCCATGATACACAACTGAAACCTGGTAGACAACGTACCCAAAAGGTTCTATAAAGAACCATTAATAAAATGTTTTAAATAAACGGTTCCGCTATGGTTACAACACTTTTATGGGTCTTTATAGAAACTTAATGGAGAATTGAGATTGATAAAGTTTATTTGTAGAACCATAGTTTTTTTTATTCTGTTTAATAGCCATGTTATATTCTTTAAATTCCATAGGTTTTACTATTGTGTTTATTAATAACGAAATCAGGTACGCTGGAACTGCTTAGGGTTCCTGAGGAGAAAATTAAGAACTACTGACTTTGTCAACCATTCTCAATTGACAAAAGTCCTTATGCGAGTCTTTCACAAGACACTGTCACTGACCATAATCATGTAGTCGCCTAACATCAATAGTCCAATGAGCCGCCACCCCAACATTTAATTATAACGCGAA
This sequence comes from Hucho hucho, assembly GCA_003317085.1. Lineage (NCBI taxonomy): Eukaryota > Metazoa > Chordata > Actinopteri > Salmoniformes > Salmonidae > Hucho > Hucho hucho. Next base: position 35,072 of record QNTS01004554.1, read on the forward strand.
CCATCACCCTTCCCAAAGAAGCCTTGAGGAAACCACATTTTTGTGTGTGTAGAGCCCTCCGCCCCTCTCTGATTGAGGGGTTGAGTTAAATGCGTTAGACACATCTCAATTGAATGCATTCAGTTTTACAACTGACTAGGTATGTGCCTTCAGAGGATGAGATTATTTTCAACTAGCTTATATTTGACCTTGATCACTTCATCCAGCCCTTCATTCAGCTGCTGAGCCACTTCGCGTATCTTTCTCCCAAACTTGGACTCCAATCCCTTCCCCAGCGTCGGGCCACCTTCGCCATCCTTCTGGGTAAAATAGATATCCATGCCTAGAGCAAAGCCTTGGAGCATCCCTGATGCCTTACTGCTGGCATCTATGGCACTGGAGCTACCTACTCCGGTCACCATGGCCACCCTGGTTTAGGTTAAGGTTTAAAAACATGCAAATATTTAAAAAAATAAAGTTAATATATTTCCAGACAAGAGTAAATGCAGTATATTAAGATCATACCTGGCTACTCTGACGGCCTTGGTGTCGACCTCCTGGAGGGTTGAATGGTTGTGCTTCCTCAGGTGCTCCATGCCCACGTTGATGAACCTCAAGCAGGCTTCAATGTCACCCATCAGGGCCAGGTAGTCCTGGAGGATCAGCTCAATCTTCTTCCTGTCCTGTGCACTGCTTACCTAAGAGAGATGAAGAATTTACTTCCTGGAATGAAGAGTTGGACAGTGATGTTATGCACAGCATTCTTTTAAAGTATCTAAGTTCCCGAATGGAACACCTACAGTGAATTTATCGGAGTGAGTTTCATGGGAAACTAACTTGGCTCCCAGGCCAAGTGAAATTCCTGGTGTCTGTCCAATCAAGCATGAACCATATTAATATATTAAGTGTGCTATCATCCTTCAAATGCTCTATAAAGTGTGATTGTGTTTGGATTCGAACAGCTCACTTTGTTAGCAATAGCTGCAGAGGCCCCTGTGACCCCTCCAGCTGCAGCTACACCGACTCCAACCACTGTCAAGGCCAGTGATAACCCTAGGGTGAAGGGGGCGAGGATCACCCCTGCCGCAGCCGCCACCCCTCCAACCCCCCCCGTGGCGCCCCCGGTGATGCCAGCGATCTTGGTTCTCTTGGAAACCTTGGATAGAATTAAAATATTTGAAGCAATTAAATCTAATGGAATTGTAGAATTGAATGTAAATAATCTGCTTGAGGGTAATTGACGTTAGTCACAGGCTTACATTAAAAAGGCGTGTACAGTAGTAGTCTATAGTGCTCCTACCTTGTTTAAGATGCCTGTACAGTAGTCTATTGTACTCCTACCTTGTCTAAGTTGTCTGCGATGCTGAGGAGGTCAATGATGTAGTTCTTTAGGGTCTCCCCATGCTTAGTCAAGAGTAGATTGTACAACTGTAATGCATTCTGGAACCGCTGGGCTTTCTCTTTGAACAGTCTAGATATAGAAGGTCATAAGTATGGAGGGTGGTTAGTGACAGAATATTTAAATGTACACAAAAGTTTGTTAGCTGGGTCTAAACTAAATAACTTACTTTGCTTCTCCCTTCTTGGCCAGTTTAGGGTCATTAGACAGATCTTTCCATGCTAAAAGGCAAGAGGAAAATATTTAAAATTACACCTAAACTATGCTGGAAATAAATAAGTACATTTTGAAGCTGTGATGCTCACGTTCACTTTTCACCTTCCCCCACCATTCCAGCAAAGCTGCATCCTGATGGAAGAATCAAATGAAAGGGTGAAATGTGAATTTGACAAATGGTTGTGGTCAAATTGTCATTAGTGATGATTCTATGGAGGTTCTGTATGTAACAAACCCACATGTACAGTGAGGGAAAAAAGTATTTGATCGCCTGCTGATTTTGTACGTTTGCCCACTGACAAAGAAATTATCAGTCTATAATTTTAAATGGTAGGTTTATTTGAACAGTGAGAGGCAGAAAAACAAAAAAAATCCAGAAAAACGCATGTGAAAATTTTTATAAATTGATTTGCATTTTAATGGAGGGAACTAAGTATTTGAACCCCTCTCAAATCAGAAAGAATTCTAGCTCCCAGGTGTCTTTTATACTGGTAACGAGCTGAGATTAGGAGCACACTCTTAAAGGGAGTGCTCCTAATCTCAGTTTGTTACCTGTATAAAAGAAACCTGTCCACAGAAGCAATCAATCAGATTCCAAACTCTCCAAGGATGTCAGGGACAAGATTGTAGACCTACACAAGGCTGGAATGAGCTACAAGACCATTGCCAAGCAGCTTGGTGAGAAGGTTGGTGCGATTATTCGCAAATGGAAGAAACACAAAAGAACTGTCAATCTCCCTCAGCCTGGGGCTCCATGCAAGATCTCACCTCGTGGAGTTGCAATGATCATGAGAACGGTGAGGAATCAGCCCAGAACTATACAGGAGGATCTTGTCAATGATCAAGGCAGCTGGGACCATAGTTACCAAGAAAACAATTGGTAACACACTACGGCGTGAAGGACTGAAATCCTGCAGCGCCCGCAAGGTCCCCCTGCTCAAGAAAGCACATATACATGCCCGTCTGAAGTTTGCCAATGAACATCTGAATGATTCAGAGGACAACTGGGTGAAAGTGTAGTGGTCAGATGAGACCAAAATGGAGCTCAACTCAACTCGCCGTGTTTGGAGGAGGAGGAATGCTGCCTATGACCCCAAGAACACCATCCCCACCGTCAAACATGGAGGTGGANATGGGTATTCCAGCATGACAATGACCCAAAACACACGGCCAAGGCAACAAAGGAGTGGCTCAAGAAGAAGCACATTAAGGTCCTGGAGTGGCCTAGCCAGTCTCCAGACCTTAATCCCATAGAAAATCTGTGGAGGGAGCTGAAGGTTCGAGTTGCCAAACGTCAGCCTCGAACCCTTAATGACTTGGAGAAGATCTGCAAAGAGGAGTGGGACAAAATCCCTCCTGAGATGTGTGCAAACCTGGTGGCCAACTACAAGAAACATCTGACCTCTGATTGCCAACAAGGGTTTTGCCACCAAGCACTAAGTCATGTTTTGCAGAGGGGTCAAATACTTATTTCCCTTATTAAAATGAAAATCAATTTATAAAATTTCACATGCGTTTTTCTGATGTTATTCTGTCGCTCACTGTTCAAATAAACCTACCATTAAAATTATACAGGTTTCTGTACAGCACTCTGTGACATCAGCTGATGTAAGAAGGGCTTTATAAATAAATTTGATATTGATGTCTGACAGCTTAGTTGAGCTGTTCATGGTTATACATAGGCCCAAGAGCCGCTAGTGGTTGTGGTTTCATTCCTGTCTTTTGACCACTTAGGGCGGTTTAGGCTAGGTTTTACGGTGTATGGCGAATTTGCCAGTAAATTCTGATCGTGGCTCAGTTAAGCATAATTCCCCCTTAATGGTTAGAGTTAGGACTGGGGAAGTGGAAGCTGATCCTAGATCTATACCCAGGGGAATCACCACGGAGCAGGTTCACGGTCATACTTGGAATACCTTGATGTTATCTTGTTCTTTTTCCTCTTCACTAATGCTGCTTATTGAGAGTGTGTTGATTCTGTCTTTCAGAGGGAGTGACTGCTTTAACGGCAATGGAGGTGGCCTTATACAATCAGCATAGGTTGCACATATCCGTTGTTGAACTGTTACCTAAAACAATAGAAATACAATCGTCTTTTTTCAGGACACTTTGATTGGCCTGTAATAAAGTATGACACTTTGGGCCGGTTTCCAAGGTTAAGATCAAGCCTAGCCCCGGATTAAAACCTCGTTCAAAATCTCCATTGAGAATGGTCCCGTGGGCTCAGTTGGTTGAGCATGGTGCTTGCAATGCCAGGGTTGTGGGTTTGATTCCAATTAAGAAAAAAAAGTGTATGCACTCACTACTTAAAATTGCTCTGGACAAGAGTGTATGCAAAATATTTAAAAAGCATATTTTTTTTAAGTCATGGACTAGGCTTAATCTGGGTCTGGGAAATCAGGCTAGTCTCAGACTAGACGTAACATAGTAAACGAAAATAAGGGGCACTCAAATGTATATGATATGTAATGTTTGGTATGGTTACATAAGACAGAAGGTTACTTAAGGCAAAAACTAAAGGAGGATGGATGAGTTGGCATAAAGTGAATGTTGAGCAACCCAAAAGTTGCATGTTCAAAGCACCTCATGGACAACTTCGCAACTACTTGCTACTTTGCAAGTAGTTAGCTAACCTTTACCCCTAGCCTAGCAAACATTAGACACCTAGCTAACGTTAGCCACCTAGCCGTCTAGCTAACGTTAGCCACCACAAATTGGAATCTGTAACATATATGTATTGCCAATTTGTAACATATTGTAATTCATAACATATCATACGAAGTGAATGATGGCCATCCACAAATAAATACATACCAAATGTAACATATCATACTAATTTGAGTGTCCCTGATTTTTGTTTACTATGTTACATCCACCCCAAGTCCAGGTTGGGGAAACCGGCCCTTGAAGTAGAATGTGAAAAATTTAAAAACAGTATTTGTAGCTGGCTGACTGTGATCCCTTTAGTTGTCATACCGTACGAGTTTCCTGTGTAACAAAAACCTCTTCATAGATATAGTCATTGGATTCTTCTCTGTCAACGACGGCAGGCGACCCAAACTGGAAGAACAATGTACAGCTCGGAAAACCAAGTATTACAGTATTAATAATAAATTAGTGTTAAGATTAAATACTGTATTCTCCAGATAGAAATATTAGAATGAGCTACTACTGTACATTGCATTGTAGTTACACTTTATACACACCACATATTTATTATATACTGGATTCTTGACATAGATATATTATAGTGAGCTACTGCTGTACTCTGTCATTCTTAGTTTACAGGATAATTTACACAATCTTCTGGTGTACATACATAGATTGCATTTGGATTACTGTTCGTGTTTTTTGGGTTGTTAATTAAATTCGTTGAGACAATCCTTATTTGTTTGACATTATACTCCATTGTTAGGAGCTAGTAACATAAGCATTTTGCTGCACACGCTATAACATCTTCTAAACTGTGTACGTGACCAATACACTACTACTTGATTTAAGCTTAGTGTTAAACATCTGTTTTCTGTCTCACCGTACGAGTTTCCTGCGTAGCCAAAACCTTTTCATAGAGAGGGGAATCGGAGTCCTCCCTGTCAATGACGGCAGGCGGGCCAAGAGGACGACGCAACACCAGCTGCTTGTTCTGGTCTTCTTTAGCTTCAAACTAAAAAATAAACATTCAAGTCAAATTCAGAGACAGTGCATAGGATATCCACCTTTACTATCCTGTTTGCCCTCTCTCTCTCTGGCCTCTCGTACTCTGGCTCCTGGCCCTTCTCTGTACGCACTTTGACGTAAATCCTTCCGCTCAAGACGAATTTCCACTTAGTTGTACGTTAAATGTCAGTGGGAGACATAGAAAATGCAACATAAGTGGAAGTTAGGATTCACTCTCACTGTATATGAGAGCAAAGGGAAGAGAAGTGTGTTGCTGCACCAGATGAGATACCTTCTTAATGAATTCAGACACACTCCCTCCATCCTGAGGGTCACAACCACCTTCTTGTGGAGGATTCCTTCCCACCGACCACTTATTCCGGGTCACAGGGGGCGGTTTCTGGGCTGTGCCTGGCTTCTAAGAAGTCAGTTACAAAAAATAAGGTTCACACCATTGTTATATACACAGCGTACAAAACATTAAGAACACCATAATACTGAGTTGTACTCCCCTCCCCCATTTTGCCCTCAGAACAGTCTCAATTCATCTAGACTCCACTGCTTCCCACAGTTGTGTCAAGTTGGCTGGATGTCCTTGGATGGTGGACCATTCTTGATACACACGGGAAACTGTTGATCTTGAAAAACTACTACCATACCCCTTTCAAAGGCACTTAACTTTTGTCAAGCCCATTCACCCTCTGAATGGCATACATACACAATCCATGTCTCAAAATCTTATTTAACCTGTCCCCCCGCCTCCCTACAATGTTTGAAGTGGATTTAACAAGTGACATCAATAAGGAATCATAGCTTTAACCTGGATAGTCTATGTACTGGAAAGAGCAGATGTTCATAATGTTTTGTACAGTCAGTTTGTTCAGATAGTATTCACACCCCTAGCTATTTTCAAGTCTTGCCATAGATTTAAGCAAATGTAATAAACATTAAAAAAAAAAAAATTACTGTCAAAACTACAGTAGGCCACTCAGCACTGATAGTTATTCTGTGCTGGCCTTGTGTTAAGTTATTGTCCTGCTCAAAAGGTGAATTTTCATCTCAGTGTCTGTTGAAAGCAGACTGAACCAGGTTCTCCTCTAAGATTGCCTGTTATTAGCTCTATTCCATTTATTTTAAGAAATCCCTAGTCCTTGCCGATGACATGCATACCCATAAAAGATGCAGCCACCATGCTTGATAATATAAAGAGTGGTACTCAGTGATGTGATGTTGGATTTGCCCCAAACATAACGCTTTGTATTCAGGACCGATGTTCCCTCTAAGCTGCATGCCTGCGCTAGCTCCCCCGGGACTGCAGCACAGAATAAATATCAGTGCATGCAGACAAGCATGAGATTGAACATCACTCAATTTTCTAGAATTTTCCCCATTGGTGTTACCTATCAACATTTCCCTTTACTGTGGGAATTGTGATCGAATTAACACAATAGCCACTTTCAATTTAACATAACAAAACAAAAACAAACTTTGCAAGAGATTGTTGTAGGCAGAACGCGTTGGAGTAGAATTTTATAGCATTGACAGGCACGACCCATAATCTACACATACCCGTGGGCCATACCCAAATCAGAGCTGCAGTAGGCCTATATGCAAACAGACCATTGCAATATATGGATCTGTGCCATTCACTTCGAACTGGACTGTGTTTACAGCATGAGCGGTTGTGAGTAAATGCGCTTGACATCAAAGCGAGAGCTACATGTAGCGACGATGCATTTGATTTTGTAAAGTGGTTTCTGGCATCAAACACCACAACATGTTCAGTCACCTTGTCTGAAGGACAAGTGGATAAGCAGGTTAAGGTCAAGTCCTGCATGTATTTTTCAAAAGTCTCATGGAATGTAGGCCTACATTGAACACCACACATTAGCTGCTACTGTAGGCTGAATGAGAACAGCCATTTCATTGTTAAAATATTATTGGATACATTTTCTTCATTGTTTTTGAAGGTAAGCCACTCTAGTAGGCCTTCATTATAATGAAATACCCACAGGAGCCTACTTGACCACTTAAAACTAAAGTGGGTACAGCCTCAGTGTTCGGCGCTCAGCAGACCAGACATTCTCACTGATGCTACCCGCTGCCTATTGGCTACTTAGCTTATTCACACCTGTCTCAAAATACAACACTGCCCCTTTAAGACAAAAAAATGCAAGCTTTTCAAAGATGTCTAGAAATGCATGTGTTTTGTGCTCTTGTAGGAAGCAATCACTCCCCCATTGCTGACTACAAATGACCTAGAACTGGGCTAATAACTAATTAACTAGCAAAGGATATGAACACATTTACAAATGTACACACGTCGCTACATGTACCTCTCACTTTGATCTCAAAACAAGCCATTTACTCGTGTAGTTCAGTTTTGTTGCATTGAAAGTGGCTAATATGGTGTTGATTCACTCAATTCAAATAGTAAAGAAACATTTAGTGTTAACGGGGAAAACAGAAAGTTGAGTGAAGTTCTCTTGCTTCTCTGCTTACAGAGAAGGTTGCCTGTATATAGTTTGCTTACTTTATAGCGTTATTTTTTATAACTTGTGTTTTTGTTCTACCGTGTGTTTTTGTTCTACCTTGTTATTTTACTATTACATTGTTATTGATTACTGCATTGTTGGGGTTAGACCAAGAAAGGCATTTCACACAGAAATAGATGAACATCCATGTTTCTCAAAACATCACATGTTGAATTCTTCAAGGTTAAGGTTAGGCATCAACTCCAAATGGTTAAAGTAAGGGTTAAGGCTTAAAACAAAAATATAGAAAACTACTTTCTATTGTTGAATTCGAACATGCAGCCTTTGGCATCAGGGGCAGATGCTTACGCCCATCTGCCATCCCCCTAGCAAAACTGAAACCTTGAAGGTAACAATGCTCACTGTTGCCCCTAGTGGCAGGGTTCCACTTCATTTCCCAACATCCTCAGACATGGATGGACGTCGAATACTGACGTGTATCACGGGTGACCTGACTGGTTGAATCCAATCCATTGATTTATGGACAGTCTCTTACCCTGCCTTTATCAACCGCTGGACCGGATGTGTGTGAGGGAGAGGAGGGACCATAGCTCCATCTCCTCTGGGGCTCACTCTCCTCAGGCTTGCCAATATAGATTTTTCTGTGGTGGGGCACTGGAGGTGGAAGCTGTGGGAGGAGTGGGTGAAGAATGTATGGGTGGGTGTTAAGATTCATACTATATGAGAGCAAATTAAAAGAGAATGCATGTTGCTGCATCAGATGAGATGCCTTAATGAATTCAGACACTCCATCCTGAGGGTCACAACCACTTTCTTGTGGAGGACTCTCAACTATCACTTATTCTGGGCCACAGGGGGCAGCTTCTGGGCTGTGCCTGGGTTAAGAAGTCACAGTTACAATAACACAGTTTCATAGTATACTGTACATCATAGTATACCACTGCAGTTCAAATACAAATGAATTTGAGTCAATGCATATTTCAAACCATAGGTCTCTCACAGAAGAGTGAGGTGGAGAGCCATAGTGGATGTCCTATGCTCCCCAGGGGGCCAAGAGGATGAAGTCAGGTGAGTCATACTATTTGAACTGCAGTTTTAAAAATGGTAAGGAATACAAGTCAATAGTTGTGTCAAAAGTAGTGCACTATATAGGGAATAATGGCACCCTATTTCCTACATAGTGCACTTTTTTTTTTTTACCAGGGCTCATGATGTCAATGGTTGACAGTCTCTTACTCTGCCTTCACCAAGCCCTGGGCCAGATGGGTCTGAGGGAGAGGGATCATAGCTCCATCTCCTCTGGGGCTCACTCTCCTCAGGCTTGCCCATACAGATGTTCCTGGGGTGGGGCACCAGAGGTGGAGGCTGTGGGTGGAGGAGGGTTAAGAACGTATGGGTGGGTGTGAAATAGAAGCCGAGGCGGCTGATCAGACAGTGACGACAGACAGGACGAATTGGCCAATAAGCCTTGTACAGAAAATAACAGGACGTTGACATAAATACTTTAAACTACTTAGGGAGTAGTTTACACTACCCAGTGAAATGTAAGGCGCCAAATTCAAAATCCAAAAGTTGAATTATTAAACATTCATCAATATACAAGTGTTGCATAGTCATCAAAAGCTCTGATTCTTGGCAATATCACAGCATCAGATTTCAAAAAGGCTTTACGGCAAAAGCACAACATTTGATTGTTTGAGGATAGCGCCTCACATATTTTCTACATTAGCATAAATTCATATCCAGCGCAGGTCACACAAAACCCATATCAGAGCTAAAATAAATCCCTTACCTTTCGAAGAACTTCTGCTGAGGGCTTCCCAAGTGTCCAATGAAGACATCCAATGGTTCTTTTGTTAGAAAAAGTAATTTATTATATCCATAAATCTCCGTTTGGTTGGCGCGTTATGTTCAGAAAATCCAACGTCGAATTACCCATTGAACAGTGTTGAGAACACGTTCAAATATACCTATAAACATTTCCTAAACAAATCAAAGACCATTTATAATGCATCCTTAGGTATCCTTTTATGAATATTAGCGATAATATTTCACTCGGATGGTAACCTAAACGTTATAAAAGGAAAATACAGTGGGGCGCGCACACGGTCTCGCGCCCGTGAAATCTTGTTGACATCTGAGCTACCTCGACTATTTCCTGTTCCTATCCGTTCTGCTCACTGCTAGAGCTTCCAAACTCTGTATAAAGACTGTTGACATCTAGTGGAAGCCATAGGTACTGCAATCTCGGAGCTGGATACCATTAAAATCAATAGGGAGAGTATCAAACAGAGCAAAGGTCACAAAACAAATTTCCGGACAGAAATGTCTCTGGTTTTCGCCTGCTATAGCAGTTCTGTTATACACAGACATTATTTTAACACTTTTAGAAACTTCAGAGTGTTTCCTATCCAATAGTACTAATGTGCATATCCTATTTTCTGGGCCTGAGGGGCAGGCATTTTACTTTGGGCACGCCAGACTCTCCAAAACCGTCACCTCTGCTGCCGCTCCCTAAGAAGTTAAATTGGCCTTTAAGAAAACTCCGGTATGACTGTACTCTAGCCAACCTGTTACCTGCCCTCCCTTCAACAAAGACCAACTGAGCACCTAAGTACTCTTTCCAGGAACTCCCACTAGGAATGTTCCATCATGATAGCCACAAAACACATCTACCATAAATGCATAATTTGTCTTAAAATGTTATCAATGCAATAGTTTTAAATCTGCTTTATGTTTTATTTTTCAGTGGAGAAGGAACCCTGGATGCAATTGCCTTGTCTATCCAGTTGGACGAGACATATTTTGGCTGTTGACACTGAGCCTTGCCATTCCATCCCTTTCACTTTCAGTCTGACTTTTTGCATTTAGATTGTGTGAAAAACAAAATGCATTTATTGTGACACAAAAGATATCTCACTGGTCACCCCCAAAGCCAATTCCTCCTTTGGCCGACTTTCCTTCCAGTTCTCTGCTGCCAATGACTGGAATTAACTACAAAAATCTCTGAAACTGGAGACACTTATCTCCCTCACCAGCTTTAAGCACCAGCTGTCAGAGCAGCTCACAGACCACTGCACCTGTATATAGCCCAACCAACTACCTCATCCCCTACTATATTTCTCTTGTTCCCTTGCACCCCAGTTTTTCTACATTGCACATCTACCATTCAAGTGTTTATATGCTATATTGTAATTACTTTGCCACCATGGCCTATTTATTGCCTTACTTCAATTGCACTCTTTGCATATAGATTTGTTTTTCTACTGTATGTTTGTTTTCCTCCATGTGTAACTCGGTGTTGTTGTATGTGTCAAACTGCTTTGCTTTATCTTGGCCAGGTCGCAGTTGTAAATGAGAACTTGTTCTCAACTTGCCTACCTGGTTAAATAAAGTTGAAATATTTTTTTTTTTTTTTTTTTTAATTCTACAAACATTTTTCAAACACTGTTGCTGCACAATGTTTTGACATAAAGTTATAAGCTTATCAATTGCACTTCAGTCATAAAACTCCACAGGTAAATGAAAAAGTTACATCTGGAGTTACCCTTACCTTTGCCATCTCAGATATACCAGTATTCTCCTGTCTGAACTTCTCTGGAGATCTGTCTTGTCATAAAGCACGGTTTACCTCATACACTTCCTCTCCTTTCTCCACTCACAATAGGAGAGTGATTCCTTTGCGAGCATCAACTATTTGGAGGGCAGTGCCTAGAAAAGCAGGTTTTTCCTGCATCAACTTGATAACACCATGCATACTGCACTGGGGACTACAGAGTCAGTTGTTATGCAGTGTTTCCCAACCCTGGTCCTCGAGTTCCCCCAATAGTACACATTTTTATTGTAACCCTGGACAAGCACACCTGACTCAACTTGTCAACGAATCATCAGGCCCTCAATGAGTTGAATGTTTGTCCATGGCTACAACGCAACTGTGTATTGTTGGGGGTACCAGGGTTGGGAAACACTGACTGTAGTCCCCGGTGTTGGGGTTGGTTCCTTGTCAATCTTTGGCTTATTGGTGAAATCAGCAGTCAGACAATATCTTCTTTAAGTAACTCAATCAAAACCTTTATTAATGCAATTGCAGACAGAAGTCGACAATCAGGAACATAGCACGCATGTTTCAGAGTAAGTTCTGCACCCCACCTAAGGGCACAGCTGATTTTATACATGATCACCTACGTCAATGTATGTGTGTGTCAATAAGCTGAGGTTACCATCAGGCAACCTAGTACAGTAGCTTCTCAGAATTTATTCGAATTGTCCACTGTCTCACAAGATCAAAATGTCAAACCAGACAGTGGTTACTTCTCTTTATCTAGTTTCGGTCTGACTCAGACCTAGCCTGCAAGCACACTCTCGCAAAAGCCAGGGCTTAACCAAAGACTAATATTGATAGTGGCAGAGTTTAGACATAGCAATAGTATCTTATTATAAGGCCTGCAGCAAAACATATGAATCTTAAGGTCCCCTTAATCAATAATGGGGAGGGTCTTTGGGACCCACACCAGTGCAGTTATATGGGACACTTTTACAAGGCCCATTGAGAGATTCAGCGATATGTGAAATTAGCATGACTAAATTATTTTATTTCAACGATTTGGTTCACAATAATAGAATTGACAATGAAACATGGTAGCCATAACTAAACCCAGTTGGTCTCATTAATGCAGGGTTTCCCCAGACTGGGAGGGGGGGGGGGGGTTGACGATTTGGTTGCGAGAGAAAATGTGCGCTTGGTTCATAGAACCGGGGTTACATTACAAAACTCCAGTTGCCGCTAGTTGAGGTTGTAATAAACAGAGCGGTTTCTGTTTTCTTCTTGTGTAGAGAAAATGCAATTTTACATTGTAATGACTTTTACATCAAAAATAATGCCACTTGGGGACAATTTCCTAGAATTGGATTACTCCTAGTCCTGGACTCAAAATCTCAGTGGAAAACCTCCATTGAGAATGCTTTTTAGTCCTGGAAGTCAATCTGTGTCTGGAAAACCAATCCTTTAAGTATGAAGTGAAAATCTTAGACAGTATTTATAGCTGACTGACTGTGAGGCTTTCATTTTGTCTCACCGTACACATTTCCTGTGTAGCCAAACTGGACTCCTCTCTGTCAACAATAGCAGGTGGCCTGAGAGGAGTAAAAAAGTCATTTCAGAGACCATGCGCACTGGGGAGAAATGTAACTTCCACTCAAGTAGAATGTTCACTTAGCCATGCATTGATGTCAATGGGAGACAAAGTGAAAATACAGTTCAAACGGTACAGTTTGAATAGAAAGGAATTTAAGACAATGCACAATGAGTTTACAAAACATGAACACCTGCTCTTTCCATGACAGACTGACCAGGTGAAAGCTATAATCCCTTATTGATGTCACTTGTTAAATCCACTTCAATCAGTGTAGATGAAGGGGGAGGAGCCGAGTTAAATAAGGATTTTTAAGCCTTGAAACAATTGAGACATGGATTGTGTATGTGTGCCATTCAGAGGGTGAATGGGCAAGACAAAATATTTAAGTGTCTTTGAACAGGGTTTGGTAGTAGGTGCCAGGCGTACCGGTTTGTGTCAAGAATTTTAACAGTGCTGAGTTTTTCCACACTCAACAGTTTCCCGTGTGTATCAAGAATGCTCCACCACACAAAGGACATCCAGAGAACTTGACAACTGTGGGAAGCATTGGAGTCAACATGGGACGGCATCCCTGTAGAACGCTTTCGACACCTTGTAGAGTCCATGGCCCGACTAATTGAAGCTGTTCTGAGGGCAGAGGCGGTGGGTTGATTTGAATCTCTTGGTTTGATGGACAGTGTCTTCCCCAACCCCTGGGTCAAGTGTATCTGAGATGCAAAGGGCAAACCAATTCTCCATCTCATCGGGGGGGGGGGGTCGTCAATCTCCTCAGGGTTGCCCGGAAAGCTATTCCTTGGGTGGGGCACCAGAGGTGAAGACTGTTGGGAGTGAGAGGGTTTCTGAACATTTCTACATGATGTGGATGCTACCATGATTACAGAATATTGAATAATGATAAGTTAAAAGCCATAAATATCATACACCCTCCTCTGTTATTGGTGAGAGGTTAGCATGTCTTGGGGGTATGATATTTGCACCTCAAATTTCTTACTCATTTAACAGGATTATCCGTAATCATACTAGCATCCACATTATGTAGAAGTGTTCAGAAACATTCTATTCACAAAAGTGACTCCAATGACAATACATTATATTGGGCACAAAATAATCTGAAACAACCAAAACAAATAGCAAATGCACACAAGTTTGTAGAGTCACAAGCTTGATAGTCATTGCGTTCTAGGAATATGGGGCCAAATCAAATCAAATGATGTAAACCCTGGATTGCTGATGCTATGTATTATTGACCATGGAAGGCTTTGAAGCAACAGGTCAGCCATAGGAATGAACGGAATTCTACAGTATTTCAATTAAATGTGCCATGGCCAAAATTACATTGAGGGTATTTGAGGGTCTTATTCTGGTGACCGATGCTTGAAAAATAAACGTATTCTCGCTCTTACCCATAATAAGCCTACCATGTAGCCTAGATTAGTTGACCCGCACTGGATCTGCGCGCTGTTGGCTAGTGATGGGTCGTTCTCGAACGGATGGCTCTTTTTGAGCCAATGTCGGTGGCCGAATCGAATCGGTAAAATAGTCGTTCATAAAACAACGGATGCACTCCTGATTTGTATTATAAGAACAAAAAAAAATTACGTTACAATTGATGTAATAGGCCTACCCGAGTTTCAACAAATGCCTGAACTCAATTGTTTGTCCATGCAACTGTTTTATTATGTGCTATAATTGTCAATATCTGATTGATTTTAAAAGTTTAGTATCTTCATCCATCGAAAACAACTTTGATAACCGTTAATACTTTAATCTAAATAAATTGGTAATTAGACAACTTTAAATATTATGCAGCAAAAACAGCGACATCGGATTTTAGTAACTTTATGGGCCTGTTGGAACACAAGTCATGACGGATTTGACGAATATCTACTTTGTTTGAACGGCCGCTAAGGAAGGCGTCCTATGCCCCTCGGTCTGCATTCCATATAGTGCATGTATAGTACATTTCCAAGTATTCTCAATCAGTCAACAAATTAAATGTTAAATCAAACCAGACTCGGAGTCCTACTATTCCACAGAAAAGACAAGGCCCTTACCATTTCAGATGTCAGTCTCTTGTCACAAAGCAGTTTCTCACAGATCTACTCCCAACAGAGAAGAGACTGGTTCATTTATGTGCTGCACCTGCGATCTCCTTATTCTGGGGGCAGCGCCTATTAAGGCAGGTCTTTCTCCATCATCACCTTGATTGATCACCCACTTGATAAGGTCATGTCTAGACTGGATACAGCTTTTGTCAAATTTGACAAAAAAAGTTGATAGTTTTTAGCTAACCCTTTTCCTGACCTTAACCTAATTCTCCTAACCAGAGATAGATAGAGGACTCATCTTTATATCGGTTCCATTATATATATGTGACAGCATGGGCAGCGCTATTGAGGCTACAACCCATAGAAATCTCCACCCAGTTGACTACTTTAAAAGGGTGGAATCCCTCAAGGGCACTGCCCATGCTAAAACTGTCTTTTGGCTGCTAGAGGCCTCTATCATTCTCTATGGCCCACCTCTTAGTACATGTCTCTCTCTGGATGGGAGTGTGATGCCTTTAAAACTCACTGTTACATTGTTTGACCTCACTACGTTCGCACCATATTTAAATCACTCTAATTATGTTAGCCTACTTCCATCCAGAGCCATGTAGGCTATTAAGGCTGCGTTTACACAGGCACCCCAATTCAGATATATTTTTTCCACTAATTGGTATTTTGACCAGTCACATCAGATCTTTTTACATCGGATCGTTTTTCAGAGATGATAGGTCAAAAGACCAACTAGTGAAAAAAAAACAGCCATTGAATCTGATCTTTTGACTTGCGATTTATACCACCTCCATATGTGGATCTCAATCCTGGTACTAACCCAATCCTCCATAGAGCTCGCCAGCTTGTAGTCCTAAAAATCGGAAATGAGTTACCTCTGCTTCGTTCAGCCATTCCTATGGGGAAAATGAAAGGCCAAAGAATAGGGTTTTGGGATAAATGCTGAAAAATAAGGTCTGAGGATAACACAGGCTTAGAAGATCTTATACGTTTTGTTCTATGAGATACTATCAGTCAGTTAACATGACCTTTATGAATTATGAAGCCTTTTATGTGCTTTATATGATTACATAAATGCTTCAAAATTCACAAAAGGGGACGTTAGCTGATAAAGATTCTCATGAACAAAACGTATAAGATATCTTAAGCCTGTATTTACCACAGACCTTATTTCGGTGTTTTTCCAAAAACTTTCATTTCCCCATACACCCCTTTACAATACACTGACGTCACGCACTGATGCACGCGACTCTTGGCTGTAGTAAGAAAGCCATCGCCACCTGTGCCCATTCAACATAGCCTAGATTTACGTTATTACCTGTAAACAAAATAACCTTTTGGGGTTCACATACGCTTACAATTATATTTTGATTATAGCTTGAACAGTTGCTAAGATTATATGTGGTTGTGATCTTAGCAAAATAACTATTTTGGATGCAGCAGTTAGCTAGAATGCTAACGCTCATTCACATAGGCTGTAGCAAAAGCTAGCCAAAGAGCCATTTTACTGGTTGAAGTTGAAGTGCTTAAGTATAACGCAGTTGATTTGCGAGGATGACACAAACATTATATTAAGCAGAACATTTATATGAGACTTAAAACCCAATTATAATTCCAAAGTACTGTGAAATGCTAAGACGTGCCTAAACAATGGATAATGTTTGTGATGGTCAATATTAAAATGGAATTATTACTGTTTGAAATGTAGCGGTTCCAAAGGCACACATCAGCGCCTTTTTTTGTCGGCGTTCTACAAGAACTCCACAGTGTTCTGCCACCAACTGGCGCGCATCGCCCTCGTGCAGCAATATTTGTGAACACAGAAAGGGTTCTATAGGTGTTGGCCAACGAAACATTACGGAGTTAGTGCCTACAAAAGTGCGCCATTACGACTACTATTAATTGCTCTCTATATGAGACCTGTCTGGACACTCAGATCAGATTTTGTTTTGCTTAGAAGTTATTGTCGATTTTTTTTATATAACCCGTCATTACCATGACAACCACCCCAAATTTGAAAGGAACAGTGAAATCTGTGTGCTACTTCAGAGGCTACATCAAGTGTGAATGTGCATATCTGATATGGGTCACGTGTGGACATTCAGGAAAAAAAATTGGCTATAGAAAGAAAATCAGATTTGGGTTTTTAGGGTGGCTGTGTAAACACAGCTTAAGAGAGTTGGGCCTATTCATAATGGAATTCTCTAGTCTACACCATTGATTAAAGATGATGCACTCCCATCACCACTTATCCTCAGAATTCATCTTATTCAAATTCAATCCGTTGGTAGACCACGGCGCTTGTAACACCAAGGTAGTGGGTTTGATTCCCAGGAACACTGATAAGTAAAATGTATGCACACATGACTGTATGTCGCCTTGGATGAAATCGTCTGCTAAATGGAATATACAGCATAATGAACCTTACTATGCATCATCTTCGTCCGTCTAATTACTTTGGGTGGGAGTATCATGCATAGAACAGCGTAAGCCTGACATACAAGGGCTATACACCCAGAATATGCTATTCCGTTCTTTTGAAATCCATTCGATTTGTATTACGTTTCTTAGTTAAGACGTGCCTAAACAATGGATAATGTTTGTGATGGTCAATATTAAATGGAATTATTACTGTTTAAAATGTAGCGGTTCCAAAGGCACACATCAGCGACTTGTATGCCCGGAGATACAAAACATGTTTATGTTAATGGTCAATAAACTGTGACAGCGCAATGATTTGCATGACAGTTAACGGCTAACACAAATTTCATGACCGTCACACCCCTACTGCTGCTTCAGTTTGTGTAGGCTTCATGACATTGATTTGTAAGCAATGAATGTATGTAGAACAAAGGGACACGACATTTACTTTCTGAAAATCCACTTAATAAAATAGCATACTCTAGTTCATTGTGATTTCATCTTTTTAACACAAGGAAACAAGAAATTATCTGAAAATAGATTTGAAGACAAGTAGAAAATGAAGTTTTAAACAATACTTTTGTTTCTCTGAAAGTTTACTATTTTCTCCTGCATGAACAAAACAAGTTTGGAATGAGCCTCAAGGCCACTTAACAGTCACTTGTTGTCCATGTAGCGCAGTATCACATTACAAGTGAAGTACTTTAGACAAAAACTAAAGTCAGTCAAGTGTCCGATCTCTTTACCAAGTCCTCATTGGCTCTGGAACTGAACCCTGAACTCACATTCTCCCATGGATTTAAAAGGCCCAGTGCTGTCCAAAATGTGATTTTACTGGGGGGTTTCACCCCCCCCCCCAGGAGGTTGGAATAATACTGTGAAAATGCCCTGTTAGAGTAAGCGGTTTTAAAAGACCGCCTAAAATGTCAGCCTGTTTTGGTGGGATGGAGTTTTGGCCTGCCTGGTGACATAACCAGGAGGTAAATTAGTTGCTAGACCAATAAGAGTTCCAACCTCTGCCAATAACAGCTAATTTTCTCCCTCCCCACTCAGACCACTCACAGACAGTCATGGCAAGATAATTGCTTGAGAAATTGCTCTTTGCTAAGAAGGTATTTTTGTTTCTTTTTGACCATGTTATTTAAAAACAATCACAGTAAGATACTTAATTGTTACCCATAAATTAGTTGATATTGAAATACAGCTGCATTGGACCTTTAACAATGGTGAAATTAGCAGTCCATGGCAGGGAGTGTGAAGTGCACACCTCTGGAATTGGAACGCAGCCTTAAGTCTCTGTCACTAGAATCTGTCTAGTTCCCCTCCTCCACAGTTCTGCCAAAGTATTCCTTTTGGAACTGTTGGAACTCATCCTCTGTGAACACAGACTTCTCCTCGGAGGCTTTCTTGACTGTGCGGTCCGGACGGTGGCGAGACTGCCGGCCCAAATTCTGGTTGACGATCTGAAGGGGAATAAGAGGGGAGACAGTCTTCATCTTCATTTCTTAGACTACGTGATTCACCCATAAGAGGGTCACGTTCATTAGGCACTTAAAATAAAAATGGACTGAAACAGGGATAGGACCTATCCAATAAAATAAAATACACTACATTTTTGCTTTCCGTTTCAAAATGTAAAAAAAAAATCTGTTCTAATGAACACAATCCACATGTACCTGCAGTTATTTTACCAAACCAATCAAAAGTCACAACAGGGACCAAAGACCTCAACCAACTATCCTCCATAGTAGTAGTAGTTAGAGGGCATGACCTTTGAACTATCAGACTGTCTCTTACCTTCATAGTGTCGGAGTCTGTAGCTCTGAAGCCCGTCCCCAGGAAGTACAGCAGGTTGGAGCTCAGATGGCTCTTCCCCTGCTTCTTCCTGAACTCCTCTGAAAACACAAAGACATGACATCACAGTTCAGAGGTCAAGACGAAGTCCATGACACAGACACTAAATGATATGACCTGAGGAGTTTGCACAGAAGGCCTACGCATAATCTATGGAAACACAAGACGGAGACAAAAGAGGATGGTAAGTAGTCAGCCCACGAGGCTCACACTGACACCAGGTTTACAGACAGACTCGACCATGGTTCCTCAACTGGCAGCCTGTGTGATTCTATTGATTTGATTAGTGTTTCATTTTTATTATTGGACAGACTGTAAAAACAAAAGTAAATCAGCTCCAGGTGATTTTCATTTTCAAGTTCCACCAAATATAATAAAGAGATACATTTGTATACGATCACATACAGTAAGCAAGGTTTAAAATTATTATCTTTTAGTCAAATATTATATCTGTTTGGGCTTCTTGCGTTCAATTTGCAGCAGTGGTAAAAATTGCACCCAATTGTCAGAGTAAAAGTAAATATACCTTAATGGAAAATGACTCAAGTGTACTTAAGTATCAAAAGTCTGAATCATTTCTAATTACTTATATGAAGCAAACCAGTAGGCACAATGTGTGTGTTTATTTAGATTTTCTTTTTTTTTTTTTTACAGATAACCATGGGCACACTCCAACACTCAGACATCATTTACAAAGAAAGCATTTGTGATTAGTTACTTACTTACTGACTTTATTGTTTAAATACAAAACAACATTGACAATACAACATTCATAACAGTTACATACCAATAAATGTTTTTTTATTATAATAATAATAATAATAATAATAATAATAATAATAAGATAGGAACATTAGCCCGAGCTATTTAGGAGGGATATCACACCTGGCACAAATGATTGTCTAGTTCTGTTTTTCCTGCTGAGGGGTGCCCTATACCTGCACCCAGAGGGGAGTAGTTCAAAGTCCGGGTACAGGGGGGGACTTGGGTCTAAAATTATTTTGTGAGCCTTACGGTTTGACTCCAAGTACCTTACTTGCTGTGGTGATAATCCTTCTCAGCATATTTCTCTGGCTGACAGTGGCATTGCCAAACCAACAAACAATAAAAAAGTTAAAATACTCTCAATTAAAGATTTGTAAAACAGAGTCAGTATAGTACAGTCTACATTAAAAGATCCCAGCTTTTTGAGAAAGTACAGTCTCTGTTGGCTCTTTTTGTAGATCAGGTCTGTACATTTACTCCACTGAAGCTTATTGTCCAAAAGGACACCCAGATATTTGTATTCCTCTACAATCTCTATATTCTGACCTCTGATAGATGTTGCAGAGGTAGGTGTTGTACGCTTCCTGAAGTCTATGCACATCTCTTTGGTCTTGTTGGTATTGAGGACCAAGTGTGATTCCTCACACCACTCTACAAAGTCATCTAGGACCGGGCCATGATGTTCCTCGTCATCATGCAACAGGCTGATCAAGGCAGTGTCATCAGCGAACTTAACGAGGTGTCTGTCAGGATGGGAACTAGTACAACTATTGGTGTACAAGATGCACAGGAGTGGGGACAAAACACATCCCTGAGGAGAGCCTGTGTTGGTATTGCGTATGTCTGACACGTGGGGACCTATTTTGACTCGCTGTGAGCGTTGGCTCAGGAAGTCCAACAGCCACAAAACCAGCCACCCATCTAAGGAGAAGTCCCGAATGAGTCACTGTGCCAGAATGTAAGGCTGGATTGTGTTGAAGGCAGTAGTTAGGTAGTTAGTCTGCTAGATCAGAGGCAGTAGGGATGACGAGGGATGTCCTCTTGATAAGTGTGTGAATTGGACCATGTTCTGTCTTGCTAGACATTCAAAATGTAACAAGTACTTTTGGTTGTCAGGGAAAATGTATGGAGTAAAAAGTACATAATTTTCTTTAGGAATGAGTTTAAGTAAAAGTTATACAAAATATTAAGGTCAAGTACAGATACCCATAAAAATTACTTAAGTAGTACTTTAAAGTATTTTTACTTAAGTACTTTACACCACTAATTTGCAGTCTACAAATGATTTGTTATTATGTTCCGGCCCCATGACCATCTGCTCAAGAAAAAAATAAAAACGAATTTAAAAATTGGCATGCGGCTGAATCTAGTTGATGATCCCTGGACTAGACCATGAGGCTGGTACACAGACATCAATTTCACAGTCTTACAAGTATTAGAAACAACATTGGGTGTGGATACTGTGGGTCTGAACAAGTGTGATGTTATTCATGTTTGTGGAAATGTATTTATGTAAATGTTAAGTTGTTTATTGTTTTTGTCTATGAATGTTTTTGTTTAATTATTTATTTATTTTTTAACTGCAACAAAAGTAAAATGTTTGACCTGGGACACCAGGTGGGTATAATGAATTATTAGGTAGAACAGAAAACCAGCAGACTCCGGATCTTGTAGGGTAAGAGTTGAATTCCCCTGGACTACACCAGGAAGCTGATACACTGACGCCAGTTTCACAGACAGACTAGTTTCCTTCTTCAGACACACAAGTCAAGAAATAGCTAAGAGAAGAGCATGATTCTCAACCCAAGAAAAAACAAACATTCTAGCTAGTTGCACGACAGCATCCAGAACATAGAAACAGCATGAACAAAGACCATAGCAATATAATTACTAGACTATATTTATATGTACCAGACCATCCCTACATGAATTAATGTGTTCCTTTTTCTGCACAGTGCACAGAAATGCTTTGTGCCTCTGAACGCGCTGAGCCACTCACCCACGGCAGACTTGATCCTCTTGTCTTTGACGGTGGCCTTGCTCTTCCCCGGACCGAGACGCCCCTGCAGCCGCCGGACCTGCCTGCTGACGCCCTGACGGTTGGTGCTCACCAGACCCATCACCTCAGCCTTGCTCGGTGTGTGCTTCTTCTTGGCCGCGCTCTTCTGCTTCTTGCTACCATCTGACCCCCGCGGGGGGAGATAGGGAGGGAGAAAGGGGGAGCGAGAGTGAGAGACATTTGTGTAGGAGACATTTTGGACTGCTTATGTTATGTGCTCATGTGTGTTGTGTATGTGGTCTGTCTAGGGATGTTTCACATGGGCTAATAGGTCACTGGTCACGTGTAAATAGGCACTCAGCGATGACCAGGAAGTGTTAGCACACTATCTTGCATAGTATTAATACCGTAACAATGTGAACCCTAACCCTATCATATTACTAACTCGTACCCCTGCACATTGACTCGGTATCGGTACTCCTTGTATATAGCCTCGTTATTGTTATTCCATTCTGCTAGCTACTATTTTTTTTTTTTTTTTTGCTATTTCCCCCCACCATACTTTTTATTAACTATGCAGTGTTGGGGGAAGGGCTCATAAGTAAGCATTTCACGGTAACGTCGACACCTGTTGTATTCGGCGCATGTGACAAATACCATTTTAATTGAAGATAGGTGCATTCCATATGCGTTCTAGTGAGACGGGTCTCATTACAACACGTATGAAATGCACCCTTCTTTCAAGCTGTAACATTTCGGTATTTATATTATGCAAAGTAGCTGTATGTCGTTTATCTGCAATAAATAGGAACATCACCGAACTAAAGATCTACGTCTGGAAAGACAATTGAACTGTCATAAACTGCTCTCAACCTGTGCCCTTGGTGTTTCATACATAGCTATAGCTTCGATGCAACCAAGAGTTTTTAAATAGTGTCCAGCACAATATAAAAACAAATATAAAGACAATATAAAGACAAAGAGACTAACATGAAACATGGACATACAGACTAACATGGACATACAGACTAACATGAAACATGGACATACAGACTAACATGAAACATGGACCAACAGACTAACATGAAACATGGACCAACAGACTAACATGAAACATGGACCAACAGACTAACATGAAACATGGACATACAGACTAACATGAAACATGGACCAACAGACTAACATGAAACATGGACATACAGACTAACATGAAACATGGACCAACAGACTAACATGAACCAACAGACTAACATGGACCAACAGACTAACATGGACCAACAGACTAACATGGAACATGGACATACAGACTAACATGAAACATGGACATACAGATAACGCTGAGTGTTTATATTCATTTATCTTTGCACCATAGTTTTCCCATCAAAGAAATTATGACATTTCCTGAATGTGGTGTCATTGTAGGAAGGGGTGAATGACAAAATAAAAGGGTGGAAAGTGATCAGGGAAACACAGAAAATATATAATAAATACAATGATCATGAAAAAACGATCATGATTAAAGATGTTATAAATGTTATGGCTTATATTTCTTGTGGAAGTTGATAAATAACACCTGGGGACGTGGCAAAAACGCCTACATCCACTGACATTTTTTAAATGCATAAAATTCCCTTTCAGAATCCATATTTTTGGATTCTGAACACCTGACATTATACTTAAAGCCTTTGGAATCCACATTTTACACTAAATAAGAAATGATATTTCCTAGAGGCAGAAAATGCACCGCAAAGTAGGAATGACCCAACTGGCTAATGAAACCTTGGTTACGGTAGATAATTTACCTTTTAAGTCATCGCTTAGCAACTCCAGTCCCCTCCGAATCATTGATGCCGACATGTTGATATGCACTTTACTTTTTAAATAACAAACATGTGAGTAAACGTTAAGATTTCTCCAGCAAATCTAGCAAAACTATCTTGCTTCTGTAAAAAAAATAACATGTGAGTTCAACATACCGCGAAGAGTGTTTGGGGATCACTACTCGGGTGAAAACTATTTTCAAAGTGCACCATCACACATTGGTTCCGGATTGTTGTCAAAATACCTTTCGCTTTTGGAAAAATGATGACATGTCATAGAAAACACATAAGGTCATGGTTATTATTATTTAGACATTATTTAAATACATGCTTTATAAAGTTAATGATCTGATCCTATTTGAATTGGTTGTGGATAGGGTGGGAAAATGTGGGTCTGAGCAAGTGTGATGCCATTAATGTTTTTGGAAATGTATGTAAATGTTAAGTTGCCATATGTTTTTGTCTATATATGTTTTTGTTTGTTTGTTTTTGTAAAATATTACAAATTACGCACAATTCCATATGAATAAAATAAAAAAACATGACGGAATTACCAAGTAGCCAATTTATATAACGTTGCCTTGTTGTTAATTTTGATGAATGTCTGTTGGCCATATTGTAACGCCCCCATTCCCTTTCAGCTGTAACTACAGGCTGTGCGTTGGGGGCGTGTTATTTGGGACAGCTCTCTCTCTGTCCATGTAAACCGTCTCTCGTTCTACCTGTATCACCTTTGCAACCGTTGGGAATTACACGTTCAACCATGGCGCTCCAAGCGAGGGCTATCGTCGCATCCAAGTGGCTTCTCGATGCCGTCAAAGACCAACGGGTCGGACCCAAACTCCGCGTCTTGGACACGTCTTGGTACTTACCCAAACTCAGGCGCAACGCCAAGAGCGAATTCAAAAAGAGGCATATTCCGGGTGCAGCCTTCTTTGACATAGACCAGTGCTGCGACAAAACTTCTCCGCTGGATCACATGCTGCCATCCGAGCGCATTTTTGCAGATTATGTTGGAAATTTGGGAATTGGAAACGATACGCACGTCGTGGTCTACGATGCTAGCAACTTCGGCGCGTTTTCTGCGCCCCGAGTTTGGTGGATGTTCCGAGTGTTCGGCCACAGTTCTGTCTCGGTTCTGAATGGAGGACTCAAAAACTGGGCGAACGAGGGACTTCCAGTGAGTGACCGGTACTCCCGACCCGAGCAGACCGAGTTTAGGGCCTCTTTGAACCGCTCCTGGTTGAAGACGTACGAGGACATCCTGGATAATCTGGATAGTAAAGAATTTCAGGTGGTCGATGCCAGACCAGGGGGAAGATTCCGAGGGGTGGATCCAGAACCCAGAGACAGTGAGCAGCACACACACACTGAAAGTGCATTGATGTTATTTCACACACTAAATACGTCAGGTGAAATCAAATGTATTTGTCAAGTGCTGAAAACAACGGGTGAAGACTTTACCGTGAAATGCTTATTTACCCTTTCCCAACAATGCAGAGATAAAAAGCTTTTTAAGAAAATGCAACACAAAAAACAAGATAATATTAACACAAGAAAGGTGTAGCCTACAATAGGTGTATAACTAGCCATAACTTCAAGTTTGGAGGCCTGCTCATGTCACTTTACTGGTAGCTCATTTAGCATTTGATCAATGCTGCTGATAGGCCAACACAGGGTTCCAACTGTGGAGGACATAAACAACAACCCCTTTGACCTATAATCAATAGGCCTAGACCAACTACTGATCACTGAGCAGCCCACTCCTCTCCTCCAATCCTTCAGATCTCTTCCTCCAATGAGCTTTGACCCATAATCAATAACACAATAGACTGACAGATTGCTCATGTTAGATGATCCAGTTTCTCTCAGCTGTCATGTTGAGATAGATAATGGGTGTGTGTTGTTATCTATGGGATGTGGACTTCGTCTGGCCCTGAGGCACAGAGCTGCTGAACGTGTGACTTCCTCTCCGTACACCTATGGTGCACTACTTTTGACCAGGGCCAATAGTGCACTACTTTTGACCAGGGCCCTATGTAGGAAATGGTGTGCGATTTGGGATGCACACTTGGTCTGAAATGTTACTTGCTGCCTGTCAAATCCTTTCTTCCTCTGTCCTTGTTTCCTCAAATCCTCTCCAAAGCTCATTGGAGGAGAGGATCCAAGGTCCTTCCTTCGGACCTCTTTCTCCAATAAGCTTTGAGTGGAATTGAGGAGACGAGGACAGAGGAAGCAAGGCTTTGCACAAGGTAACGTTAGCAGACGCAAGCCATAGGCCTCCTTTGTTTGCACAAGCTGATAAGCAGACATGGAGGTTGGGTCATAAATCAGAACATCTGTCAGCACAATTGTGTACCATATACGCATGCGCACACACACCCACTGTAGTGAACGGAGTGGAAACACAACATATAGTAGTAGTCTGAATACAATTTGACTGTTGCACTTGATTGGTATTGTACTAGTTTAGAGCATACCCCTTGTTGTGACACACTATCCATTCCAGGTGTTCTAATCTACCTTGTTGTGACGCTCTATCCGTTCTAAGTGTTCTAATTTACCTCTATGGCGATAATGTCTTATGTGGCTGCACTTTATTTATTCTGAAGTTGTCCTACACACACACACATTACGTACATGCTCTTTCACACATTTCTGTGTTCATCTGCCTATAAGTGTCTCTCCGGCTGGGGACTTTGACCTCTTAAGTATTCTCTATTGGCATGGAAACGACACCGGAAGAGGGAGCATTTTTAGACTGTGGAAATTCACACAGCAGCACTAACCCTTTCCCTCTGTTTGCCCTTTTTGTCATCCATTCACTCTCTTTCAGATACTGAGCCAGGCCACATCCCTGGCTCCATCAGCATGCCCTTCTCCTCCTTCCTCTCTCCGTCCGGTCACCTCCATCCCCGTGAAGACCTCCAGACCATGTTCACCCAGGCTGGTGTCAACCTCTCCCACCCGCTCTGCGTGTCCTGTGGGTCGGGTGTGACTGCCTGCCACGTGGCCCTCGCCGCCCATGAGTGCGGGCACCCTGGGGTGTCTGTGTACGACGGGGCGTGGTCCGAGTGGTACACCCGCGCCGTGCCTGAGCATGTGATCTCTGTGGGGTTCGGGAAACACTCCCCTGTGTTTGAATGAGCGGGAGGAAGAGGAACGTGATTGGATGGGGAGGGAGAGGAAATGTTGAGTGGATGAGAGGGAGGAAGCTCGCTATGATTGGATGATTATTGGACAAGAAACTTCCTTGCTTAGGCACAGATCTAGGATATGCGTACCCTCAATTCTTAAGGAGAAATGTAAAACTAGCCTTAGGTCAGTGTCTGGGGGTAACTGTATCCTACTGTTTGGACTAGAGGGGGTTTGAATTCACATCAGTTAGTCTTTCATTAGCCTTATTATTCACATGTCTGACAATGACAGCACTATAATTACCTCAACACGAGGGGAAGTCGGTGGCCTGACTGGACAATTCAGTATCTCTGCTAGACAACATGTGGGTCTGGTCCTCACGTACAGATGGATGGGGCTGAACCCCACACGCCTGCACAAACCTTAAGACATTCTGTACTCATGTGAATGTAGTAAATATCAATCAATGTTGTAATGTCACTTTTTTGTGTGTGTGTTAAGAACATGGTTGAATTCTTGTATGCATCTGATATTAAAAATAAGTTCTATAATAACTATTAAACCTCTCTCTTTTTGCTATATAAATAAAGCACCTGGATACGGTTGAAGGAAGACTAACATGTAATGAACAGTCTCTTTTTGTAGTTTCTTGTGGAGGAGAAAAGTACCTGTGGAAAATCAACTACTTGTTACACTGAGGCCATACTCTATTCATACTTTGTCCACTTGATGGCAGCAAAACATCTTATTTGTTCTCCCTCTGCTCTCTCTTTCACTACATCACATCACAAGTCGTTTTCAAGGCTTTTGCACCTGTTATTTTCAGAAAGGAATAAAACATAATTTTACATCTTAAAATTTCACAATAGCAGAAGTAATATCTGATGCTTTAGAAGAAAGGAACAAGAACAGAGATCGAAATAAGTACTTACATTTTTACGAAAACATTCTCCACCCCCTGCTTCTGACAAAGGGACGCAAGTAGATGGCAGCATTGATGACGTGTGTGTGGTTTCAGTTGAAACTAAGTGAAGCCACAGAAATCCCTTTTCAGTCAGCAATCTCTTTTCTGTTCACTCATTTTACTTTTCAGAGAAGGCAGGCAGATGTTTTTCTTGTCATTAATGGGTTTGAATCATCCAGTGGTGACCAATTGAGAGACAAGAAACTGATTCATCATTAAGCCCTTGTCCTTCAGTTCAGAGTGAAACGTAACTCAACCGTAGAGCATTGAGAATTCTGTGTTTATGAGACTACAAGTAAGTCTAGTAGGATAAGGCTCTCTTTGACTGGTGCTCTTTGAAAATTTATATACAGATGTAGAATCTTAATTTGATCACTCTTGTTGCTTAGAATTGTCCTGCACAGTAGAAAATGCAAACTTGTAGTGTATTCAAGGTTCAATAAGGCTTCTAAAGTTTGTTATTCCCTCTTTGTCAGACTTGATTTGCCCTAACCAAAAATGTATAAACCCTTACAAAAAATGTCCATTAATTATAATTTACATTTCTGGTTGCTGCTGTAGCAAACTGGGTCAAATTAACATCCTACATCTGTGATGTATTCAGGTGGTTATGAATTACAGTTGTTGTTCAATCAAGAAAAGCTACTCTGCTTGTGTGTGTGTGCGTTTGAGTGTAATAATTTGGAAGACACAGTATTACACAGTTGAGATCATGATCATTGTGTTGCTACCATGTTGTTGTCGTGTGGTGTTGCTACTATGCTGGGATGTCATGTGTTGCTGCTATGTTGTTGTCATAGGTCTCTCTTTATGTAGTGTTGTCTCTCTTGTCGTGATGTGTGTTTTGTCCTATATTTTTATTAAATGTATTTTTAATCCCAGCCCATGTCACGGCAGGAGGCCTTTTGCCTTTTGGTAAGCCGTCATTGTAAATAATCATTTGTTCTTAACTGACTTGATTACTACTACCACGCACAGAGAGTGGAGTTGTTACAATATTGCGTACACCTCTCCAATCCTTTGGGGGCCATTGAGACGACTAGGCTATGCGCTACGACAGTATTCTTCCATCTTGGTCCCAGAGAACCCAAGGCTTTTAATCACTTTTTCAAGCTTTGTGCATATCTTTTTCTAAATATATATTCTATATTTGATATACTCCTGTACTATATGCCAGCCTTTTTGTTCTATGTTAGTGCTGGACTGCACCAAAACCCTGCACACCCTTTAGATTTCTAGGATGAATGTTGAAGACCACTGTTGTCATTGTGGAGGGGGCTAGGAGTTGATTAGAGCCTCATTACGAGGGGGCTAGGAGTTGATTAGGGCTTCATTACGAGGGGGCTAGGGGCTGACTAGGGCCTCATCATATAGGGGGCTAGAGGCTGATTAGGTCCTCATTGTGGAGGAGGCTAGGAGTTGATTAGGGCTTCATTATGTAGGGGGCTAAAGGACGAATAGGGCCTCATTTAGGAAGGGGCTAGGGTTTGATTAGGGCTTAATTACGGATGAGAAGAGAGGTAGAGAAGAGAGGAGGGGACGGGGGTGTTAGTGGTTTGCGGTTTGTTTGTTATTGGAAACAGCTTGTAAACATTCTGGGAAACGAGGACGTTGTGGTTTTCTTACCTGCAGTCCCTGTGTGTGTGTGTATGTGTGTGTGTGTATGCATCTGTGTGTGTGTGCATGTGTGTGTGCATGCATGCAGAATGTGCTTGTGTGTGTGTGAATGCACCATATGTGTGTGTGTGCATGCACAATATGTGTGTGTGTGCATGGATAATGTGTTTGTGAGTGTGTGTGCGTTAAGACTGCACTTGCGTTCGTGCTTGCGTGGGCATGAATGTGTGTGTACTGACCTTTAAACTGTTCTCTCAGAGGTTGATAATGTCTACTGTGCTGTTTCACTTCACTGAAGGTAAATTCCTGTCTGACCCAGAGACCAATAAGAGGGACAAAGACCATCAGGGCCAGTATTCATAAAGAATCTCAGAGTAGGAGATTTTGTAACTGTGACCTAAAAGGCAGAACTGATCCTAGATCAGTGCTCCTATTCTGAGAGGCTTTATGAATACAGGCCCTGGACAGTAGCCTGAGTGCTAGACTGTTTGTGCTATCATGCCAACTCACTGTCATGCCAAACAAGAGCACAAACAGATCTCGGGCCAGGCTACCAGGTTAAGGCAGGAAAGCCCTGATCTGGGACCAGGCTACCAGGTTAGGGCTGGAAAGCCCTGAATTGGAACACACAGGACTGTTGGTACATTTGGCTTCACAGCTAACAATGTACAGAAACCAGTGGTGGCTGGTGGCCCTTTTAATCGGAGGACGGAGGATGGCTGGAACGGAATTAATGGAAGGGTATCAAACACATCTAACACACTGATTACATGTGTTTGATACCATTCCATTTACTCAATTCAATGCATTATTATGAGCCTTCTTCCTCTGAGGAATGACCAATGTTACACTGTACTGGTATTCCTTGTAGAAGCATTATAAACACAGGGTGTGCACGCTTTTGTTCCACCTCAGGCTGAACATAACATCAGTCTCTCTAACCACAGTGACCTTTTACTAAAAAAAACACATGAGAGAATGGTAGCAAACAGCACACTGCCCTTGCATAGCTATGGACACTATAGATATCTTTTCAGACATAGGCCTATATGTCAACATGCTGTTCATCTGATGATGTGGTCAATAAGGATCTACATAAAGTGTCTCACAGTATGAGTACTGATCTAGGATCAGGTCCCCTTGTCCATGTAATCTTATACGTTATGATCTAAAAGGCAAAACTGATCCTAGATCAGCACTCTTTGCACAGCATGGTTTTAGGTACAGACAGATCAATAACAGTAGTAGTGACTGTCAAAGGACAACAATATCTCAGATGATTAGCATGGTTCAACTGTTGCATCTCTGGCCATGATTCTGGAAACGTCTTTAGGTGACAGTATAGTGTGTGGCTAAGTGTATATTTCTGAAACCTGAGGGTGTTAGATTGTGTCACAGAGAGACGCTAGTCGTGGGTAGGGTGATCATCTTGATTATGATTGACACACATAGAGAGATAGAGAGAGAGAGAGACAGGGAGAGAGAGAGACACAGGGAGAGAGAGACACAGAGAGAGAGACACAGAGAGAGAGAGAGAGAGAGAGAGAGAGAGACACAGAGAGAGACTGACACAGAGAGAGAGAGAGATAGGTGGTTAGACAGACAGACACTCATTTACTTGTGTCAGTCTCACTAGAGTTGGAGTAATACCGTAGTTAGTAACATCATCAATACAGCTTTCATCCTTCATCCAACCCTTTCCTTGTGTTTTATCTAGCTCCATCACGGCTCCTCCAATGACACAAGCTGTCCAGCTTGGGCCGTTCAATATCTAAAGGTAAGAGACAAAATATCTGAAATATAAAAAAATTCTAATTTTTGAAATGTACCTAAAATGCTATGCAAATTTGAATAACCTACTAAATGGGTTTACAGTGTTTAAGTTTGTGCTTGGCTTGTTACTGGCATACCAGTGTGAAAGAAAGGTTGGTTTAAACAAATGCAACTTTGTTAATGACATGCTTTATGCAAATAACCTTCATGTCTACTGATATGCGTAACAGTAAAACAGATGCTTCTTTGTATTCACCAGGTGTTAATTATATCTGACATGTATTTCTCCTTATGTGCACTAATAAGTTTCTATTCTGTAAATAAGGATGTTTTTATGGAACCCTCTCCCACTTGCACACCTGTTCAGTTTCTGTGGCTTTCACTGTGCATGTATGTGTGTATGTGTGTATACGTGTGTGGCTATGGTGAAACTGATAACACTTGATCTACTTTCATGGAAAAAACCCACCACGCAAAATTGCACTTTTTCTTCGCTCTTATGCTTCAGTCTTTCTTCCATCCCAAATGGCACCCTATTCCCTACATAGTTCACTACTTTTGACCAGAGCCCAATGAGCCCTGGTCAAAAGTAGTGACCTAGATAAGAAATAGGGTACCATTTGGAACACTGACTAAGCCACCTGTCACTTGTTGCTAAGGTGATGTCTCCTACTATGTTCTAGAATGAGAAAAAGGACCAGGAAGAAGTCATAATGGAGGTTCTATGGTGTCTCCGTCTCCCTCTGTTCTCACTGTATGTCATCCTGCTCCTCCCCCTACTAACCTGCTCCAGCCAACCACAGTCCTGTAAGTCATCAATACCCTTCACAATGCATTACAAGGACATTTAGAATGACTATGAGGTTAAAGTGCAGACTGTCAGCTTTATTTTGAGTGGATTTACATCCATATCAGGTGAACCCTTTTAGAAATTACACCACTTTTTGTGCNATTTTGGAGTCCCTTTTATTGTAAATAAGAATAGAATATGTTTCTAAACACTTCTACATTAATGTGGATGCTATCGTGATTATGGATAATCCTGAATGAATCATGAATAATGATGAGTGAGAAATATCATCCCCCCAGAATTAAATGCTAACCTCCCCTGTAGGAGCGTTGAGATAAACTGGGTGAGCTCAACTGTCCTGGAGAAAATAAAAAAAAGTATCAAGGGAAGCCAGCTTGTTTAATACCCTTGTTAGAACCAAGTGGTGAGTTTATTTGATATAATTAATTGGTATGATATTTAAAAGGTGATTGAATTGCTCCTGAATTGAAATGTTGTCAATGGATTTATTTTGAAGAAATATTTATTTAATGTATAAGTGAACAGATTTAGGTTTACTTTTAAGTTTAAGTTTTGACCAATAAGGTTGCTTGTTAAGCTGTGGCCGATGGGAGAGTTGACCTGGTTAACGGGAGGCTTGGGGGGAAAAGAGAGGGAGAGAGACCTTGAGAAAGGATATACTTTGAAATACCTGGATTTCTGCATAAATTGGTCATCAAATTTGATCTGATCTTCATCTAGGTCACAACAATAGACAAACTATGCATAATGTGATTAGCAAACTCAGATTTTGAGAGTGTTTTTTTATAGGGCAAGGCAGCTCTAAACAACTTCTCCAATCTCGTCTCATTGATTGGGCTCCTGCTTAAACTAATAACACACAAACAATTATACGTTTGTCACGCCCTGATCTGTTTCACCTGTGCTTGTCTCCACCCCCCTCCAGGTGTCACCCATCTTCCCCATTATCCCCTGTGTATTTATACCTGTGTTCTCTGTTTGTCTGGGGGCCAGTTTGTCTTGTTTGTCAAGTCAACCAGCGCTTTGTGTCTCAGCTCCTGCTTTTTCAGTCTCTTTTTTTTCTCCTCCTCGCCCTCATGGTTTTAACCCTTGCCTGTCCTGACTTCTTGCCCCCCTCTGGATTATTGACCTCTGCTTGCCCTGACCCTGAGCCTGCCTGCTGTCCGGTACCTTTGCCCCACCTCTGGTTTACTGACCCCTGCCTGCCTTGACCTCTCTATTGCCTGCCCCTATTGGATTATTAAACTATTGTTTATTCAACGTGGTCTGCATCTGGGTCTTACCTTCATACCTGATAACATTTTCATGTCTTATTGAACACACTGTGTAAACATTCACAGTGCAGGGTGGAAAAGTATGTGAACCCTTGGATTTAATAACTGGTTGACCCTCCTTTGGCAGCAATAACCTCAACCAAATGTTTTCTGTAGTTGTGGATCAGACATGCACAATGGTCAGGAGGAATTTTGGACCATTCCTCTTTACAAAACTGTTTCAGTTCAGCAATATTATTGGGATGTCTGGTGTGAACCGCTCTCTTGAGGTCATGCAAAAGCATCGCAATCGGGTTGAGGTCAGGACTCTGACTGGGCCACTCCAGAAACCATATTTTCTTAAGTTGAAGCCATTCTGTTGTTGATTTACTTCTGTGTTTTGGGTCATTGTCCTGTTGCATCACCCAACTTCTGTTGTGCTTCAATTGGCAGACAGCCTAACATTCTCCTGCAAAATGTCTTGATAAACTTGGGAATTAATTTTCCGTCGATGATAGCAAGCTGTCCAGGCCCTGAGGCAGCAAAGCAGCCCAAACCATGATGCTCCCTCCACCATACTTTACAGTTGGGATGAGGTTTTGATGATGGTGTGCTGTGCCTTTTTGTCTCCACACATAGTGTTGTGTGCTCCTTCCAAACAACTCAATTGTAGTTTCATCTGTCCACAGTAGCGCTGTGGAACATTCAGGTGCACTTTTGCAAACTTCAAACGTGCAGCAATGGTTTTTTTTGTACAGCAGTGGCTTCTTCCGTGGTGTCCTCCCATGAACACCATTCTTGTTTAGTGTTTTATATATCGTAAACTCGTCAGCAGAGATGTTAGCATGTTCCAGAGATTGCTGTAAGTCTTTAGCTGACACTCTAGGATTCTTCTTAACCTCATTGAGCATTCTGCGCTGTGCTCTTGCAGTCATCTTTGCAGGCCACTCCTAGGGAGAGTAGCAACAGTGCTGAACTTTCTCAGTTTTAGACAATTTGTCTTACTGTGGACTGATGAACATCAAGGCTTTTAGAGATACTTTTGTAACCCTTTCCAGCTCATGCAAGTCAACAATTCTTAATCTTAGGACTTCTGAGATTTCTTTTGTTCGAGGCATGGTTCACATCAGGCAATGCTTCTTGTGATTAGCAAACTCAAATTTTGTGAGTGTTTTTTATAGCGAAAGGAAGCTCTAAACAACG
This sequence comes from Hucho hucho, assembly GCA_003317085.1. Taxonomy (NCBI): domain Eukaryota; kingdom Metazoa; phylum Chordata; class Actinopteri; order Salmoniformes; family Salmonidae; genus Hucho; species Hucho hucho. The sequence goes on from QNTS01004554.1 coordinate 69,625, forward strand.
TCTCCAATCTCGTCTCATTGATTGGAGTCCAGGTTATCAGAGTCCTGACTCCAATTCGTTTTTGGAGAAGTCATTAGTCTAGGGGTTCACATACTTTTCCCAACCTACTCTGTGAATGTTTCAATTATGTATTCAATACAGACAAGAAGAATACTATAATTTGTGTGTTATTGTCAGAGCCGGTGTCACGTCCTGGCCACAGTCAGCCTTCTGGCTCATCTAGGGTGTTTTGGTCAGGACGTGATCAGGTTTTTTTTTTGTTCTATGTTTTATTTTCTATGTTTGGGTCATTGTTTGTTGCTGTTAGTGTCTTCTATGCACTACGTTCATGTCGGATCTGTTTCGTTCTTTATAGTATCTTTGTAAGTTTCATGAATTTAAACGTGGAACTACACCCGCGCTGCACTTTGGTCCTCTCTTACACAAGACCGTGACAGCCGGTGTGTGTAGCTGGTGTAAAAGTCAGGTGCAGGAAGGCAGAGATGAATGAACAAGGTATTTAATAAAATACGAGAAAAAAAGGAATAACAAATCCAACGTGCCCTATTAAACAAACGGGAGAGATAACCAGCCGTAAATACCGAACAAAGAACAACAAACAATCATGCACACCAAACATGGGGAAAACAGAGGGTTAAATAATGAACATGTAATTATGGAATTGGAACCAGGTGTGTAAAACAAAGACAAAACAAATGGAACATGAAAAATGGATCGACGATGGCTAGAAGACCGGTGACCTCAGAAAACCGCCCGAACAAGGAGAGGGACCGACTTCGGCGGGAGTCGTGACAGTTATTAGTTTAAGCACTCTATGTTTGTCTATTGTTGTGACTTAGATGAAGATCAGATCAAATTTGATGACAAATGTATGCATAAATCCGGGTAATTCAAATCAAATTTTATTAGTCACATGCGCCAAATACAACAGGTGTAGACCTTACAGTGAAATGCTTACTTACGATCCCCTAACCAACAATGCAGTTTAAAAAAAAATATGGATAAGAAAAAGAGAGAGCAGCAGTAAAATGACAATATCCAGACTAAATACAAGGGGGTACCGGTTAGTGAGGTAGTATGTACATGTAGGTAGAGTTATTAAAGTGACTATGCATAGATGATAAGAGAGTAGCAGTGGTCTGAAGGGGGGGGGGGGGGGGCAATGCAAATAGTCTGGGTAGCTATTTGATTAGATGTTCATGAGTCTTATGGCTTGTGGGTAGAAGCTGTTTAGAAGCCTCTTGGACCTAGACTTGGTGCTCCAGTACGGCTTGCTGTGCAGTAGCAGAGAGAACAGTCTATGACTAGGGTGGCTGGAGTCATTGACCATTTTTAGGGCCTTCCTCTGACACCGCCTGGTATAGAGGTCCTGGATGGCAGGAAGCTTGGCCCCAGTGATGTACTGGGCCGTTTGCACGGCCCTCTGTAGTGCCTTGCGGTCGGAGGCCGAGCAGTTGCCATACCAGGCAGTGATGTAACCAGTCAGAATGCTCTCGATGGTGCAGTTGTAGAACCTTTTGAGGATCTGAGGACCCATGCCAAATCTTTTCAGTCTCCTCAGGGGGAATAGGTTTTGTCGTGCCCTCTTCACGACTGTCTTGGTGTGCTTGGACCATGTTAGTTTGTTGGTGATGTGGGCACCAAGGAACTTGTTCCAAAAGGTTCACATACTTTTTCTTGCCACTGTATGATATATGATAAAACATGACATAGAGCCTTATAAAACATGATATAGAGCCTGATAAAACTGTCCATTAAACAATGCTAACTATTGAATTATCTCTCTCTCTCACTCTGTTTCTCATAGGTCTGCAGTGTGTCAATGACTTCATCCGTAACATCACATGTGTGTTGAACTACACATACATGCCTCCAGACATGTCATGCACTCTGCATGGTGAACACACCGGGTTTGAAAGGTAAAGACGACTAAGGATGAACCTTAACTGGAACCCTATTCTAGAGTCCTGGTCTAAAGTAGTGCACTATATAGGGAATAGGGTGCCATTTGGGATGCTAACTGAAACAATGGTTCACTGTTGTAACCACAGGCAATGTGAGATGAAGTCCTTGGGCGGTTCCAACACAACTTTGAGAGGCTGCAGTCTGGTCTTTGAAGGCAATCCAGTGAGTTTTATAAAACTACATCAAGGAAAAACCAATGCTTGGTTATATATGTGCATTATTATAGATAAAAACAATGATTTTAATAACAGATTATAAAAATAATAACATGAATGTAATATATTAATCTGGATGAATAAATTAACCAGGAATTTGTGTAACGTCCAGGCCTGGTTTAGCAGGCTGGTGTTTTGTTTTGTGTTTTGGGTTAGAAGGATTTTGTGTTCTAGGTGTTATATTTCTATGTTGGGTTAATGGTTCCCAATTAGAGGCAGCTGATTGTCGTTACCTCTAATTGGGAACCATATATAAGTTTGTGCTTTTCACTGGGGTTTTGTGGGTCATTGTTGGCGTGGCGTGGCGTGGCGTGGCGTGGCGTGGCGTGGCGTGGCGTGGCGTGGCGTGGCGTGGCGTTCTGCGCCTGTTTAGCCACACCGGAGTTACGATCTTTATTTGTTTATTGTTTCGCCAGTTACGTTTAAATAAAGCATGTATACTGGAAGCATCACTGCATCTTGGTCCGTCCCAAAAGAAAATTGTGACAATTTGTTTATTTTTTAAATGTTTTTTTATTAGGTTTTGCCTGATGATGATGATGATGATGATGATAAAACAATGACAGCATATCTATAGACCAATAGACAAAACAACCCTGGATAACTGAACTTCTGTAAATTATCTTTCAGTTATTTTGGGAAACTGATGAAATACCCATTGGTGTACGGTGTGGACAAGCAGAAGATGATGTGATACAGATTAACTACATGTATCAACCATTTAACCACAGTAAGTGTACAGTAATTTGAGTGATATTGTGTACGATATGTCAGCTATTACTAACCTACTACTACTACATTAATTGTACACAGACTACAATGATATGATACTATAACTTTGAGGTTTTGGGAGGTCAGCATATAAAATGCACAAAATCAATACACTATGATACAACATAATGAAATAAAAACATGCTGGAAAGCTTATTAATTTACAGTGCATTTGGAAAGTATTCAGACACCTTGACCTTTTCCACATTTTGATACGTTACAGCCTTATTCTAAAATATATTAAATAGTTTTTCCCCTCATCAATCTACACACACTACCCCATAATGACAAAGCAAAAAGGATTTTATACATTTTTGCAAATGTTCAGAAAAATAAAAAATTACATAAGTATTCAGACCCTTTAACTCAGTACTTTGTTAAAGCACATTTGGCAGCGATTACAGCCTCGAGTCTTCTTGGGTGTGACACTACGAACTTGGCACAGATGTATTTGAGGAGTTTCTCCCATTCTTTTCTGCATATCCTCTCAAGTTCTGTCAGATTGGATGGGGAGTGTCACTGAACAGCTATTTTCAGGTCTCTGCAGAGATGTTTGATCGGGTTCAAGTCCGGGCTCTGGCTGGGCCACTCAAGGACATTCAGAGACTTGTCCTGAAGCCACTCCTGCGTTGTCTTGGCTGTATGCTTCGGGTCATGCATGTTGGAAGGTGAACCTTAGCCCCAGTCTGAGGTACTGAGCGCTCTGGAGCAGGTTTTCATCAAGGATCTCTCTGTACTTTGCTCCTTTCATCTTTATCTCAATCCTGACTAGTCTCCCAATCCTGCTGCTGAAAAACATCCCCACAGCATGATGTTACCACCACCATGCTTCACCGTAGGGATGGTACCAGGTTTCCTCCAGACGTGACGCTTGGCATTCAGGCCAAGGAGTTCAATCTTGGTTTCATCAGACCAGAGAATCTTGTTTCTCATGGTGTGTCTTTTAGGTGCCTTTTGGTAAACTCCAAGTGGGCTGTCATGTGCCTTTTATTGAGGAGTGGCTTCCGTCTGGCTACTCTACCATAAAGGCCTGATTTGTGGAGTGCTGCATAGACGATTGTCCTTCTGGAAGGTTTTCCCATCTCCATAGAGCAACCCTCCCCTGATTGCTCAGTTTGGCCGGGCGGCCAGCTCTAGGAAGCGTCTTGGTGGTTCCAAACTTCTTCCATTTAAAAAAGATGGAGGCCACTGTGTTCTTGGGGACCTTCAATGCTGCAGACATTTTTTGGTAACCTTCCCCAGATCTGTGCCTCAACACAATCCTGTCTCGGAGCTCTATGGACAATTCCTTCAACCTCATGGTTTGGTTTTTGCTCTGACATGCACTGTCAACTGTGGGACCTTATATAGACAGGTGTGCGCCTTTCCAAATCATGTCCAATCAATTGAATTTACCACAGGTGGACTCCAATCAAGTTGTAGAAACATCTCAAGGATGATCAACGGAAACAGGACGCACCTGAGCTCAATTTCGATTCTCATAGCAAAGGGTCTTATGTAAATAAGGTATTTCTGTTTTTTGCTTTTAATAAATTTTCTAACATTTTAAAAAAGCTGTTTTTCACTTTGTCACTATGGGGTGTTGTGTGTAGATTGATGGGGAAATAGTTTTTAAATC
>QNTS01004554.1:76693-79326 GCA_003317085.1 Hucho hucho
CAGGCCCAGCGTCGGGCCCTCATAAGCCCAGATTCAGGCATCGGCAGCGGGGGAGAGGATCAGGAAAGTCAGGAGAGTATGGAGGAGGCGGACGGGCCTACTTCAACCATCCCCCATTTTGTCTCTCAGGACGTCCATTTTGTTCCGCTTCTTCCTCTTATCAATAACTTTCCATTCTGCTTCACCCCCTTACCCATTTCCCTGTCAGCTTTCCCCCAGCTACCCTTCACCCTACCTGGGTTGGATAGTGAAGGGGGAAAGGGTATGGAGATGGGGGTTGGAGGAGGTTCTCTCACAATGTCTTCCTCCTATGAACGTGTGGATAATCTCCAGCTCCAGGCCCAACTCTTGGCCCTCCAGAGCCCAGATTCAGGCATTGGCAGTGGGGGAGAGGATCAGGAAAGTCAGGAGAGCGTGGAGGATGCGGTCGGGCCTACTGCGACCGCCTTCAACCATATCCCTCTTATTACAAATAACAGGGGGCTCTGTTTAGAAGCCCATAACCCATTGTAAAGAATACTGTGGAAACTATAGAAATGCCTTTACTAATGTCTGTTTGTTTTTACCACATTTATTATATTACAGACACACTTTTTTAAGTACTGTTACGGTCCCCACTACAACAACAAAAAGACATGTAATTTTGTAATTGAAACATTTAAATGAAATAGTGTAGAATTCCATCCAATAGAGCTCCCATAATACCCATAAAACCTAGCGTTCGAACAGGGAAATGGTTCCAATTGTTTTTCCACCATTCACCAACACTTAAAATAAGGCCTGTGGCCTCCTGAGTGGCGCAGTGGTCTATAGGGCGGCACACAATTGGCCCAGCACTTTGAAGAATTTTAGATTCTTCAAAGTAGCCACCCTTTGCCTTGATGACAGCTTTGCACACGCTTGGTGTTCTCTCAACCAGCTTCACTTGGAATGCTTTTCCAACTGTCTTGGAGTTCCCACATATGCTGAGCACTTGTTGGCTGCGGTCCAACTCATCCAAAACCATCTCAATTGGGTTGAGGTTAGGTGATTGTGGAGGCCAGGTCATCTGATGCAGCACTCCATCACACTCCTTCTTGGTCAAATAGCCCTTACACAGCCTGGAGGTGTGTTGGGTCATTGTCCTGTTGAATAACAAATGATAGTCCCACTAAGCGCAAACCAGATGGAATGGCGAATCGCTGCAGAATACTTTGGTTGCCATGGTGGTTAAGTGTGCCTTGAATTCTAAATAAATCACTGACAGTGTCACCGGGTAAAGCATCAGCACACCTCCTCCTCCATGCTTCACGGTGGGAACCGCACATGCAGAGATCATCTGTTCACCTACTCGGCATCTCACAAAGACACGGAGGTTGGAACCAAAAATCTAAAATTTGGACTCATCAGACCAAAGGACAGATTTCCATTGCTTGTGTTTCTTGGCCCAAGCAAGTCTCTTCTTATTATTGGTGTCCTTTAGTAGGGGTTTCTTTGCAGCAATTCGACCATGAAGGCCTGATTCATGCAGTCTCCTCTGAACAGTTGATGTTGAGATGTGTCTGTTACTTGAACTCTGTGACGCATTTATTTGGGCTGCAATTTCTGAGGCTTGAAACTCTAATGAACTTATCTTCTGCAGCAGAGTTAACTCTGGGGCTTCCTTTCTTGTGGCGGTCCTCATGAGAGCCAGTTTCATCATAGCACTTGATGGTTTTTGCGACTGGACTTGAAGAAACTTTCAAAGTTCTTGAAATTTTCCAGATTGACTGACCGTAGTAATGTCTTAAAGTAATGATGGACTGTTGTTTCTCTTTGCTTATTTGAGCTGTTCTTGCCATAATATGGTCTTGGTCTTTTACTAAATATGACTATCTTCTGTATTCTACAAAGAAGAAAATTATACAAATAAAGAAAAACCCTTGAATGCGTAGGTGTGTCCAAACTTTTGACTGGTACTGCATATTTGGCTCTATTTACTCTCCGATTCGAAAATGCTAATTAGCATCAACATAGACATCATGCAAGACTACAAAGCTCCTGCAGTCATCTTCAGCTGACACCTTTTGCTAACAGCTATTTAATCCAGAGATTTGGGGCGGCAGGTAGCCTAGTGGTTAGAGCGTTGGGACAGTAACCGAAAGGTTGCTGGATTGAATCCCCAAGCTGACAAGGCAAAACATATGTCATTCTGGCCCTGAACAAGGCAGTTAACCCACTGTTCCCCGGTAGGCCGTCACTCTAAATAAGAATTTGTTCTTAACTGACTTGCTTAGTTAAATAAAGGTTACATTTAAAAAAACGTGTTGGGGGGTAATTACAGGCGAATATATTGATAAAAGTCACCTTGTCCTAGAGAGATTTGCACGGTTATCAAAAAATTACATCAGGGTAAGCCTACATGAAACACAGCCCTTATTTTAAGTGTCTCCAAAATCCCCTATGTTAAAAATGTATGGTATAAAAACGATTGGAACCATTTCCCTGTTTGACTGCTAAGTTTTATGTGTATTATGACTCATACTGTGGTACTCTATGGAGGACTGCTTTTCTGAGGAGTGCCAATATGGCCAACCGGTGGCTTCAAAGCCTCTCATTGGATAAAGACAGTTAATGTGGTTCTATAGGATGGTAACAGGTGGATAGAGACAGTT
>QNTS01004554.1:80854-91235 GCA_003317085.1 Hucho hucho
ATGTGGTTATATAGGATGGTAACAGGTGGATAGAGACAGTTAATGTGGTTCTATAGGATGGTAACAGGTGGATAGAGACAGACAGTTAGTGTTCATTGCTTTGTGTTACAGAGTCATAAGCAGTGTTTTGTCATGTTTAAAAAACAAAGAAGAAATAGCAGTTGCGTTTACCACTCAAGTCCTATATTTTCTGTTGAATGCTCAGAAAATTGTCTTTAAGGTTTTATAAACTGGGTGGTTCGAGACCTGAATGCGGATTGGCTGAAAGACATGGTATATCAGACCATATACCACGGATATGACAAAAATATTTTTTCTGCTCTAATTACTTTGGTAACCAGTTTATAATAACAATAAGGCACCTCGGGCGTTTGTGATATATGGCTAATTTACTCCACGTTGCATCGTGCCTAAGAACAGACCTTAGCTGTGGTATATTGATACATACTAACCCCCTCGGGCCTTATTGTTTTTTATACCACTTCTAAACACTTTTCTACCTGTCATGTCAGTATTACATCCTGATATTAATATGATACTGTGATTGTGCTCACAGTAAATACTGATCTGATACTGATAAATCTCTCAGTAGAAATGAAGAATGTATTATTATATTATGTATAACATGACCATCTTGAATGTAATGTCTCTTTTGAAAGATCATGCGGAACCTTTATTTAAACAGACAATTCAATAACATGAAATTATATTATTATCTTTGTATATTTAAATAAAACTGTTGTATGTTAAACATCACGGCATATTTGAAACATCTATGGTGCATAGAAATCTGAAGAGGGTGGCCAGCAGAGATAGATGGGATGGGCTGAGGGAAGCTGAGGGTTGGGATGTGGAATTGGAGACAAGTGGGATTGGAATTGCTTGGTGGGGGATAGAATGACTGTCAAAGATAAAAGTAAAACCAATAAAGTCAAAATAAAACAAAACAAACACTGAGGAGCAGTGTTGTTACAGCTAATGCCTGTTTGCCTGAGGCTGATGCTGTGCAGGTGTTTGTACACATGCTTTAACACACACTCCTTCAAATGCACACGTGCACATACACGGGCACACACACATGTAAATAGAGCCAGACATGCACTCCAACATATTCAGTTGGCCTTGCTGTTATGATTTTAGTTGTCCTTGATGTCTTTTGTTTTTTGCATTGTTGTTTTCTGTTTTCCTTTGTCTTTCTCTTTTTTGTATTTTGTTCATTTTGTTGGTGCATTGTGGGCTTTGGAGTGATTACATTTTTCTCAGGTGGTTGAGGGGCAGCTCTTGGGGAACTGTGTGTGTGTGGGGGGGGGCTTCTTGGAGTTTTTTTTTTATTTTTGATCATTGGGAGATCTGTCGACGTGCCCTTGAGCAGGGCGTTGACCCTGGTTGCTTCTGTGTGTCTCTCTGGATGGGAGTCTGTTAGATGACTAATGTGATCTAGTTGTTGTTGAGCGGCTTCACTTCAAGTATGTTGTATGTTTTAAATATTCAATAAAAAATGAAATAAAAAAATAAAATGTTGCAGATTAAATTATGTTTGGGTTTTTGCAAATTGTCATTATTGTAAGTAAGCCTTTTTAAATGTAGTTTTATAAGGCAGCTTAATTGTTATTTCAATCTTATTGACAGTAATTGGTAAAAGGATGTATTGTCTAACATAGACTATGTTGCTTGAAAGTTGGTGTTTTTTATATTTACGACAATTAATAAAGAATCAACTGTGTGTGTGTTTGTGTGTGTGTGTGCGTGTGTGTGCGTGTGTGTGCGTGCGTGCGTGCGTTATACATTTTACAACACTTCCATTGGACCCATTGAAATGTACGAATCGAGGACATAGGCATACCTATGGGATGGGTGAGTGCTATCCGAGATCCTTCGGACGTCCATACCCAAAACCATAACACTAACCCTTACTTTAACTCATTTAATTTTTAACTTCAATGGGGTAGAGCCGTCCCAAAATACCAGATAGCACGGACCCTGTGGGATGCGGGGGTCGGCTGCCCGGATGATGGTGAAGGTGGTGCTGCTGTTAGGCGTCAACTGGTGATGTCAATAGACCCTACACTTGTTACATGCCCCGAGAGGATGTACGGTGCTACTGGCGATGGCTTTGTATTTATTAATTTTTTTATTTCCCCTTTATTTAACCAGGTAGGCCAGTTGAAAACAAGTTCTCATTTACAACTGCGACCTGGCCAAGATAACGCAAAGCAGTGCGATAAAAACAACAACGCAGAGTTACACATAAACAAACGTACAGTCAATAACACAATAGAAAAATCGATGTCAAGTGTGTGCAAATGTAGAAGAGTAGGGAGGTAAGGCAATAAATAGGCCATGGAAGCGAAATAATTACGAGGACGGAACCATTTTTAAATGTCTCGCAATCAATGACTTTTTACGTGTAGGATAAATTGAGTTTAGCTTTTAGGCTATTGTTATTATTGGTTCAAGTTTAGGCTACTAGCCTATCTGGTCCAATGGGAATTCGGGAGATACAATGCGCTTCAGGAAATATTGACCGAGGGCTCTAGCCTACCTTAGGATTTAAAAATAAAAGGTAGAGTTGTCTCCCCTGTCGTTCTAGGGGTCGTTACCAACATGTCTGACTCTGGGCGGAGGTTCAACCAAGACACGTGAAGAAATAAACCGCTCCAACTATCCGCCACCGGACTTTTTTGGACGGAGAATGTCTCGCGCGGAATACGGATTTGTGAAGTTTTATGGCGCTCGGGCACGGCTCCAAAAAGTCGCGCTCCTGTGACATGGAGGTATTGCCCGCTCCTGTGGACCTGTCATTACAATGGGTCAGTAGAAGTAGTGATTGACAATAGGCCTATCACTTAAAGTAAATAACAAATATTTTCTACTTTATAATAGCTCCCTAGAAACATTAGGGTATTTCGGTTATCGTGTAGTCTAATGCTTGACTAGATCAGAGACAGAAGCCTTGTCCATAAGAACAGATCTAGAGTCAGATTAGCGTACTCTACCCCAATCATTACCATTAGGGTGAAATAATACCTGAGCATGAAAGCAGAATCCTACTCATGTAGAACTCTAAACTCTGATGCCAGCTGTTACGGAGCATTGTGTGTGTGGGTTCATGTGGTGGTGTTGTTGTTGATGTTCTTTACAGTTAGGGAGCATTGTGTGTGTGGGTTTGTGTGGTGGTGTTGTTGTTGATGTTCTTTACAGTTAGGGAGCATTGTGTGTGTGTGGTGTTGGTGTTGTTGATGTTATTTACAGTTAGGGAGCATTGTGTGTGTGGGTTTGTGTGGTGGTGTTGTTGTTGATGTTATTTACAGTTAGGGAGCATTGTGTGTGGGGGTTTGTGTGGTGGTGTTGTTGTTGATGTTCTTTACAGTTAGGGAGCATTGTGTGTGGTGTTGGTGTTGTTGATGTTATTTACAGGCTGGTAACGAGACCTCTGTGACGTCCTCTAATATGTCTAGATGACCCTATAGGTGTCTCCTAGCCTTCCTTATATCGTCACCATCATCATCATCCTCGCTGGAGGAGCCGCTCTGGTCTGGTACTTCCTGGGTGAGCAAGGGATTGTTGGATAATAATGTGGGACACACACACACGCGCGCGCGCACACACACACACACTATGACTGCCTATCTGGATAACACACACACACACAAACACTATGACCGGCTATCTGGATAACACACACACACTATGACTGGCTATCTGAAATGTAACATGCCAGTAAGTCTCTCCCCCATCCCTCCCTCCAGAGTACAGGGTGTGGGTACTGGAGCCCAGGGTACAGCAGCAGTATACTGATAGACTCTCTATCCTCAACAGGAACTACTCTGGTCTCTACTCTCACACCAGCCCAGCCTTCACAGCCCAGGCCAAGGAAGTACAAGATATGGAATAGGACACACACACACACATGCACAGAGGACAGCACTCGGCGGTCCCGTTCTGTGAGCTTGTGTGGCATACCACTTTGCGGCTGCGCCGTTGTTGCTCCTAGACTTTTCCACTTCACAATAACTGTCACACCCTGATCTGTTTTACCTGTCTTTGCGCTTGTCTCCACCCCCCCTCCAGGTGTCTCCCATCTTTCCCATTATCCCCAGTGTATTTATACCTGTGTTCTCTGTTTGTCTGTTGCCAGTTCGTTTTGTATGTCAAGCCTAACAGCGGTTTCCCCTTGCTCCTGTCTTATTCTAGTTCCTGTTTTCCAGTTCCCGGTTCTTGACCATTCTGCCTAACCTGATCCTGAGCCTGCCTGCCGTTCTGTACCTTGTCACACCACCCTGGATTATTGACCTCTGCCTGCCCTGACCCCGAGACTGCCTGCTGTTCTTATGGACTCTGATCTGGATTACTGACCTCTGCCTGCCATTGACCTGTCGTTTTGCCTGCCCCCTGTTCTAGTAATACACTTTTGTTACTTCGACACTGTCTGCATCTGGGTCTTCTCCTGAAACGTGATAATAACAGCACAGTTGACCGGGGAAGCTCTAGCTGGGCAGAAATTTGACAAACTGACTTGTTAGAAAGGTGGCATCCTATGACGGTGCCACATTGAAAATCACTGAGCTCTTCAGTAAGGCCATTCTACTGCCGATGTTTATCTATCAAGATTGCATGGCTGTGTGCTCAATTTTATACACCTGTCAGCAATGGTCATTGCTGAAATAGCAAATCCACTCATTTAAAGGGGTGCCCACATACTTTTGTATATATTGTATTTTAGTAATTGTAACCTTACAGTTTGACCATCAACTGTTTGTGCTCCTGTTCCCACCTACTAAACTTGTCCTGTATCAGTAAATGGATATTGTCATTTTAGGAAGTTCTTCTATGTCTGCATTCAGAGGTCTCCAAGGAAAATCATATCCTTGTGTAATAATAGGTGACTCATCCTCATGATACAAGTAGTCTTTGTTGAATCTACTGACCCAACCGGTGTGTGTGTGTTCATGATCATCAGATTAAAGGGTTCAGTCTGTTATCTGTCTCTACGTTTGGACCAGACCCACCCACTGTTTAGCAGAGATACAGGATGGCAGAGTGGACCCACCCACCGGTCACACAGACACACACGGAAACACACACACACACACTTTAAACCTGAAGACATTCCGTTTTCATAGGAATGTACTTAATGTGGAATAAACACATGGTATGCATAGCCACAGGAAGTAAGGATGCTGAGTCTGCTTTAGCACCCCCTGATGAATCACATTTGAAAAATAATACATGTAAAAATAGAACATTTATGATTATTAATTTTTTTACCACCAAATTAGTGCCTTAGGCCTGTATGAGCAGAGAAAGATACTAGTCTGCAGAGCAGCCACCCCCAAAAACCTTCCTGATGGTGTGTATTGTAATCAGTGACCTTTAATTTGTTAAGAACATGGTTTAATTTTTGTTTGTATCTGATATTAAAAATATGTTCTATAATAACTCTTAAACCTCTTTATCCTTTTGCTATATACATAAAGCACCTGGATACAGTTGAAAGAAGACTGTTCATTACATGCTAAATAGTCTCCTTTCATAGTTGCTTGTGGAGGAGAAAAGTGGCTGTGAAAATCAACTACTTGGTACACCAAGGTCATACTCTATTCAAACTTTGTCCACTTGAGGGCAGCAAAACGTCTTATTTGGTCTCTGTCTCTCTCTCTCTCTCTCTTTCTCTTTCACTACCTCACTCGCCACACACGAAACCTTCAAAGCTTTTGCACCTGTTATTTCCAGAAAGGAATAAAAACATAAAATATTCAAATTTTACACTTTACGTAATCTCAACATTTCACAATAACAGAAGTCATATTGGACGCTTTAGGAATAAGAACAGAGACCGAAAGAAGAACAACTGAAACTGTACTTTTTTTGTTTTAACCCCCGCTTCTGACAAGTACAGGTAGCAGCGTTGATGACGTGTGGTTTTAGTTTAAACTAAGTGAAGCCACAGAAATCCCTTTTCAGTCAGAATCTATTTTCTGTTACTTTTTAAGGCAGGCAGACGTTTTTCTCGTCATTAAAGGGTTTGAATCATCCAGTGGTGACCAATTGAGAGACAAGAAACGGATTCGTCATTAAGCCCTTGTCCGTCAGTTCAGAGTGAAACGTAACTCAACCGTAGAGCATTGAGAAGCCTGTGTTTCTGAGACTACAAGAAGGTCCACTATACAAGGTAAGGCTCTCTTTGAATATTCATATACAGATGTAGGATCTTAAATTTGATCACTATTTTGTTGCTGATAATTTTTCTGCACAGTAGAAAATGCAAACTTGTAGTGTATTCAAGGTTCAATAAGGCTTCTAACGTTTGTAATTTAAAATGTCAGACTTGATTTGCACTATCGAAAAATGAATCAGCCCCTACAACAAATATCCATAATCCACATAACTATAACTATAATCCACATAATAATTCACATTTCCAGTTGCTGCAGGATAATTTTCCTGCTGTAGCAAACTGGCTCAAATTAAAATCCTACATCTGTGATGTATTCAGGTGGTTATGAATTACATTTGTTGTTCAAGCAAAGCTACTCTGCCACAGTATTACACAGTTGAGGTCATGATCATGGTAGTGATGATGATGATGATGATGATGATGATGATGATGATGACTATTATCACTTAAGAGACACACAGAGAGTGAAGCTGTTACAATATTACATACACCTCTCCCATCCTTTGGGGCTGATGAAATGTGTCTAGGCTATGCGGTAGGAAAGTATTCTTACATCCTGGCCCCGGAGAACCCCTGGCTTTTGTTCACTTTTTCAAGCTTTGTGCATATATTTTTGAAGGCCTTTTGTTCTGTGTTAGTGCTGGGCTGCACCAAAACCCTGCACACCCTTTAGATCTCTAGAATCAAGGTTGAAGACCACTGTCCTCATTGTGGAAGAGGCTAGGGGCTGATTAGGGAGTCTTTGTGTAGGGGGGTAGGAGCTGATTAGAGCTTCATAATGGATGGGGCTAGGAGCTGATTAGAGCTTCATTGTGGAGGGGGCTAGGAGCTGATTAGAGCTTCATTATGGAGGGGGCTAGGAGCTGATTAGAGCTTCATTATGGAGGGGGCTAGGAGCTGATTAGGGCTTCATTATGGAGGGGGCTAGGAGCTGATTAGAACTTCATTATGGAGGGGGCTAGGTGCTGATTATAGCTTCATTATGGAGGGGGCAAGGAGCTGAATATGGATTCATTGTGTAGGGGGCTAGGGGTTGATTAGGGCTTCATTGCGGAGGGGCTAGGGCTTGATTAGGGCTTTATTATGTAGAGGGCTAGGAGTTGATTAAGGTCTGGGTTTAGTAGGACAGGATGTTCAAATAGAACTGGAGCAAAACCCTGAACACCTTGTGGGCCTCCAGTAGGGTTGAACTGGAGACCACTGTCCTCATTGTGGAGGGGCTTAGGAATGCGTTCCAAATGGGACCCTGTTTCTTATATTGTGTACTGCTTTTAACCAGGGCCTCTAGGGAATATAGTGCACAATATAGGGAATAGGGTGCCAGTTAGGATGTAACCTAGGGGTTTGGTCCAGTGTTTAAGGATGTATACACCCAGCCACAGGTACAGAGGAAGTCAAAGACAGGAGGGGGAGGTGAGGGGAGAGTCAGGGAGTGTGCGTTGGTGGAAAGGAAGTCAGAGAGAAGATAGGGAGGGTGAGAGGAGAGGTTTTCATGATAAGAAGAAGGGAGGGGGTGTTAGTATGAGGTTTGGTTTGGGAGAGGATGAGAAGAGAGGAGGGGACGGGGGTGTTAGTGGTTTGCGGTTTGTTTGTTATTGGAAACAGCTTGTAAACATTCTGGGAAACGAGGATGTCGTTGATTTCTTACCTGCAGCCCGTTTGTGTGTATGTGTGTGTGTGCATGTATAATGTGTGTGTGTTAGCTTGCGTGAAGACTCCACTTGCGTTCGAGCTTGCGTGGGCATGCATGTGTGTGTTCTCTGCTTTCAGGTTATGGCAGGAAAGTCCTGATCTGCGACCAGACTATCAGGTAAAGGCAGGAAAGCCCTGATCTGGGATCAGGCTAAAAGGTTATGGCCGGAAAGCCCTGATCTGAGACCAGGCTAGTAGGTTAAGGCAGGAAATCCTTGATCTGGGATCCGTCTATCAGGTTATGGCAGGAAAGCCCTGATCTGGGACCAGGCTATCAGGTTAAGGCAGGAAAGCCCTGCTCTGGGTCCAGGCTATCAGGTTAAGACAGGAAAAGCCATGATCTGGGACCAGGCTATCAGGTTAAGACAGGAAAAGCCATGATCTGGGACCAGGCTATCAGGTTAAGGCAGGAAAGCTCTGATCTGGGACCAGGCTATCAGGTTAAGGCAGGAAAGCCCTGATCTGGGATCAGGCTACCAGGTTAGGGCTGGAAAGCTCTGAATTTGGACACACAGGACTGTTGGTACGTTTGACAGCGAACACGACATCAGAAGGCTTCACAGCTAACAATGTACAGAAACCAGTGATGGCTGGTGGCACATTTAATCGGAGGACGGACTCATATTAATGGCTGGAACGGAATTAATGGAACGGTATCAAACATATCAAACACGTTGATTCCATTTTATTAACTCCATTCCAGGCATTCTTCTTCTTCTTCTTCTTCTTCTTCTTCTTCTTCTTCCTCACCCTCTCAACACATCTTGTAGCTGTTATGTGGTTGTTTTTCAAAAAAAAGGAGTGGAAACTTCACACCTCAGGCTGAACATAACATCAGTCTCTCTAACCACAGTGACCTTTTACTAAAAAAAACACATGAGAGAATGGTAGAAAACAGCACACTGCCCTTGCATAGCTATGGACACTATAGATATCTTTTCAGACATAGGCCTATATGTCAACATGCTGTTCATCTGATGATGTGGTCAATAAGGATCTACATAAAGTGTCTCACAGTATGAGTACTGATCTAGGATCAGGTCCCCTTGTCCATGTAATCTTATACATTATGATCTAAAAGGCAAATCTGATCCTACATCAGCACTTCTACTCTGAGATGGTTAAACTGTTGCATCTCTGGCCATGATTCTGGAAACGTCTTTAGGTGACAGTATAGTGTGTGGCTAAGTGTATATTTCTGAAACCTGAGTGTGATAGAACGTGTCACAGAGAGACGCTAGTCGTGGGTAGGGTGATCATCTTGATTATGATTGACACATAGAGAGAGAGAGAGAGAGAGACAGGGAGAGAGAGAGAGAGAGAGAAAAAGACACAGAGAGAGACTGACACAGAGAGAGAGAGATAGGTGGTTAGACAGACAGACACTCATTTACTTGTGTCAGTCTCACTAGAGTTGGAGTAATACCGTAGTTAGTAACATCATCAATACAGCTTTCATCCTTCATCCAACCCTTTCCTTGTGTTTTATCTAGCTCCATCACGGCTCCTCCAATGACACAAGCTGTCCAGCTTGGGCCGTTCAATATCTAAAGGTAAGAGACAAAATATATGAAATATTAAAAAATTATAATTTTTCAAATGTACCTAAAATGCTATGCAAATTTGAATAACCTACTAAATGGGTTTACAGTGTTTAAGTTTGTGCTTGGCTTGTTACTGGCATACCAGTGTGAAAGAAAGGTTGGTTTAAACAAATGCAACTTTGTTAACGACATGGTTTATGCAAATAACCTTCATGTCTACAGATATGCGTAACAGTAAAACAGATGCTTCTTTGTATTCACCAGGTGTTAATTATATCTGACATGTATTTCTCCTTATGTGCACTAATAAGTTTCTATTCTGTAAATAAGGATGTTTTTATGGAACCCTCTCCCACTTGCACACCTGTTCAGTTTCTGTGGCTTTCACTGTGCGTGTATGTGTGAATGTGTGTATACGGGTGTGGCTATGGTGAAACTGATAACGCTTGATCTACTTTCATGGAAAAAACCCACCACGCAGACAGACATAGAAAATTGCACTTTTTCTTCTCTCTTATGCTTCAGTCTTTCTTCCATCCCAAATGGCACCCTATTCCCTACATAGTTCACTACTTTTGACCAGAGCCCAATGAGCCCTGGTCAAAAGTAGTGACCTAGATAAGAAATAGGGTACCATTTGGAACACTGACTAAGCCACCTGTCACTTGTTGCTAAGGTGATGTCTCCTACTATGTTCTAGAATGAGAAAAAGGACCAGGAAGAAGTCATAATGGAGGTTCTATGGTGTCTCCGTCTCCCTCTGTTCTCACTGTATGTCATCCTGCTCCTCCCCCTACTAACCTGCTCCAGCCAACCACAGTCCTGTAAGTCATCAATACCCTTCACAATGCATTACAAGGACATTTAGAATGACTATGAGGTTAAAGTGCAGACTGTCAGCTTTATTTTGAGTGGATTTACATCCATATCAGGTGAACCCTTTTAGAAATTACACCACTTTTTGTGC
>QNTS01004554.1:105525-122655 GCA_003317085.1 Hucho hucho
TTTTGTTCCACAAAGTCATAAACAGTGTTTTGTCTTGTAGACTACTTTGTTCGTTTAAGAAAACAAAGAAGAAATAACCGTTGAGTTTACCACTCATATCATATAAGTTGCTGTTAATTTCTTCAGGATCGGAGGGTCCCCTGCGGGACGGTTGAGCTAACGTAGGCTAATGCGATTAGCATGAGGTTGTAAGTAACAAGAACATTTCACAGGACATAGAAATATCTGATATTGGCAGAAAGCTTAAATTCTTGTTAATCTAACTGCACTTTCCAATTTACAGTAGCTATTACAGTGAAATAATAACATGCTATTTTTTGAGGAGAGTGCACAGTTTTGAACATGAAAAGTTATTAATAAACAAATTAGGCACATTTGGGCAGTCTTGATACAAAATGTTGAACAGAAATGCAATTGTTGATTGGATCAGTCCAAAACGTTGCACATACACTGCTGCCGTCTAGTGGCCAACATCTAAATTGCACCTGGGCTTGAATAATACATTATGTCCTTTCTCTTGCATTTCAAAGATGATGGTACAACAAAATTACAAAAAAAGGTTGATTTTTCTTTGTATTATCTTTTACCAGATCTAATGTGTTATATTATCCTACATTCCTTTCACATTTTCACAAATTTCAAAGTGTTTCCTTTCAAATGGTACCAAGAAAATGCATATCCTTGCTTCAGGGCCTGAGCTACAGGCAGTTAGATTTGGGTCATTTTAGGCGAAAATAGAAAAAAAGGGTCTGATCCTTAAGAGGGTTTAAATGCTGATTGTCTGAAAGACGTGGCATATCAGACCATATACATCTCATGTCATATAGTTTCTGTTGAATGCTCAGGGAATTGTCTATACGTTTTTATACCACTTCTAAACAATTTTCTACCTCTCATGTCAGTATTACATCCTGATATAAATATGATACTGATACTGATAAATCTCTCAGTAGAAATGAAGAATGTATTATTATATTATGTATAACATGACCATCTTGAATGTAATGTCTTTTTTGAAAGATCAGGTGGAAAGTGGCTGATGTTCAGGACTATTTTTTGTTAATTTCAGATTACATTTATTTAATCAGACAATTCAATAACATATTTAAATAATAATGTTGACAATATGTGTTTTAAACAAATTAAGTGCTGGTTTATTGCATAGACCAATTTTGCAGTTCAAATCATTTTTGGGTTTTGTGAATTATTATTCTAAGTTAGAATAAAAAAAATGTATAAGGCAGATGAATTGTATTACAATTTAATTGACAGCAATTGATAAAGATATGTATTGTCTAACATACAAACAGTCAAACAACAGTCTGTTTTTGATATTTCTGTCAATTATTAAGGGCTCCCGGGTGGCGCAGTGGTCTAAGACACTGCATCTCAGTGCAAGAGGCCGGGGTAGGCCGTCATTGTAAATAAGAATTTTTTCTTAACTGACTTGCCGAGCTAAATAAAGGTTAAAATAAAGAAAAAACGGAACATGTGTCGAGTTATCTTTTCTACAAACACTCCCATTGGACCCATTTACGAATAGAGGACGTAGGCAGACGTGTTGTGGGATGCGGGGGCCGGGCTGCTAGGGTGAAGGTGTTGTTGTTAGGCGTCGACTGGTGATGTCATTAGAGCCTATACGTGTTACCTATGCCCTGAGAGGATGTACGGTGCTACAGGCTTAACAAGGACGGGACTATTCTTAAATGATTAATGTTTTGGCAGTTACCAGAGAGAGAATAAATGTCTCCATTTTTTAATACGTTTAATAAATAAGTTTAGCTTTTAGGCTATTGTTATTATTGGTTCAAGTTTAGGCTACTAGCCTATCTAGTCCAATGGGAATTCGGGAGATCCAACGCAATTTATGGTCGTGCGAAATAACGGATTTGTGAAGTTATGGCGCTCGGGCACGGCTCCAAAAAGTCGCGCTCCTGTGATTTGGAGGTAACGCCAGCTCCTGTGGACCTGCCATTGGAATGGGTCAGTAGGCTGCATATTATTGTGATATTGACAATGTAGGCCTATGATTTAGTTACTATATGAAATAAATAATATATGTATTTTATGTTCAATGCACGTTGGTTTAGTCATTTTATAATAGCCTATAGTTTTATAAGAAAAATGCTCTGTCCAGGGCTTCAGGCTTCACCTGCATTTACTATAGCTCTCTGCAGGCCTTATGCTGTTTTATGCTGCAGGGAGAAGTTGACAATAGACACAGATCTGGGGCCAGTTTAATCTCCTCAAATCCTATACATAACCTATGAATTGGGAATGGTAGATTAGATCAGTGTCAGTTTTAGTTCTAGCTTTAGCATGAGGTCTCTGCACTAGTCTGTGCAGAATCCTCATCCACTGTTCTTACAGACCTGACAATAAACTCTGATCCGAGGCCAGTTGTTAACTGGGGCACATTGTGTGTGTGTGTTTGTTGTTGTTGTTGTTTACAGGTGGGGCCCGGTAACAAAGCCTCTGTGACGTCCTCTAAGATGTTGAGACGACCCTGCAAGTGGCTCCTAGTCTTCCTTATCATTGTCACCATCATCATCCTCTCCGGAGGAGCCACTCTGGCATGGTACTTCCTGGGTGAGCAAGGGATTTTGGGAAAATAACCTGGGACACACACACACACACTATGACTGGCTATCTGAAATGTAACATGCCAGTAAGTCTCTCCCCCATCCCTCCCTCCAGAGTACAGGGTGTGGGTACTGGAGCCCAGGGTACAGCAGCAGTATACTGATAGACTCTCTATCCTCAACAGGAACTACTCCTCTGGTCTCTACTCTCACACCAGCCCAGCCTTCACAGCCCAGGCCAAGGAAGTACAAGATATGGAATAGGACACACACACACACACACATACACACACACACACACACACACACACACACAATGTCTCTGTATTGTCTTTATGTTTCACAACTTTTTATTTTCAATGTAAATCTTCTGTCTCTGACTATCTCTCTCTCTCTCTCTCTCTCTCTCTCTCTCTCTCTCTCTCTCTCTCTCTCTCTCTCTCTCTCTCTCTATCCCCCTCCATCTCTCTCTCGCTCTCTGTCTCTCAGGTGAGGAGGATAGTGAAGGGCTCAGATCTATCTCGCTACTTCAACTCCACCAAAGTCTTTGGGTACATAAAACCAGATCTATAAATACAGGTCTACATACATATCTATGTCATGTATTTCTATACCTAGTACTGTATATCTATGACTGTAAATATACAGTTGAAGTCGGAAGTTTACATAAACCTTAGCCAAATACATTTAAACTCAGTTTTTCACAGTTCCTGACATTTAATCCTAGTAACAATTCCCTGTCTTAGGTCAGTTAGGATCACCACTTTATTTTAAGAATGTGAAATTTCAGAATAATAGTAGAGAGAATTATTTATTGAGGTCAGGGCTTTGCAATGGCCACTCCAATACCTTGACTCTGTTGTCCTTAACCCATTTTGCCACAACTTTGGAAGAAAGCTTGGGGTCATTGTCCATTTGGAAGACTTTAACTTCCAAACTTTTGACTGGTACTGTATTTTGATCTGTAAAACATTCTTGCAATGCCCACACAAACTTTCTATCCAGCTGTTATCAGCTCATGGAACCACTGTGTCCCTGCTCCCTTGTTTCCCTAGGGAGGGAAGTGTGGTAGCACACTTCTGGCTGGTACTGTCAGTCCCCGGCAGCCATGTTGGTAAGGTAACTATGGAGCGAGTCAGCAGCAGCCTACAGAGTCTACTAGAGGCCTACAGAGGGAGCGACAGAGAGGAGACTGCTGACTATGGAGAATATCTGTTGCATCTTCCCTTTCTCTATCACAGGTGAGCGGGAGAGGAATGTGGGGAAAGAACCTGTGTTTTTATTATTCTTTGTGTTTAGTTGATCGTTTTATTATTTGTGCCTCTTCATGTTGTTTTCTGTTTGCTTGCTTGTTTGTTGGTTTTTAACCCCTCAGAAACAGACCCCAAAGTTGTAGAACTTTTGAAAGCTTCATTTGGTATGATATATTTGATCTTCTCTTCACTTTCTGCATTATTTTAGAAGCTTTAAGAAGTGCTTGAACTATGTCAATTGTAGGTACACTTGAAATTAGTGAAGAGTGTTCATCTCTTCCTGTTGCTCTCTTTCTCTCTCCCACTTTCTCTCCCTCCTTCCTCCTTCCTGCCCCCTCCACAGACTGCTACATGTACCAGATGGTCAGCTCCAGCACAGCGGTGGCTATGAGGGGACCTAACACCCAGTACTCGTCCTGCCTTTGGCACCTCAGGGCCCCGCAAGGCTCCAGCACCCAGAGTTTCAGACTGGAGCTGAGGATGGAGTGGCTGCTACCAGAGTATAGAGATAGACTAGCTGTCTATGATGGTTTAACGCCTACTGATACTCACCTCATCATCTCGTAAGTTTATAAATACATATACAGCTATTGGATCTTAATTTGACCTGTGTTCTCGCACCAAAATATTCCTGCAGCAACAGGTTTTGAATGTTTGCTTGATTTGTTGTTAGGGTATTAGCTGACCAAAATTAGGCTACATGGAAAGTGCAATACTGTTAATATAATCGTGTGTTAGTGTGGGTTTTCTGTGAATTCATGTGAATCATGAAGCTCGTCTGCATTTCCTGAGGTGCAGGAAAGGTGCACATATAGGATCTTAATTTGATCACTGCTTTGTTGGTAAGAATTCATCAAATTAAGATCCTATATCTGTACAATACATGTAACTGCCAAAGTATCTGCCAAATTGTATTTGAGCTACCATGGCTAGAAGAAGAGATCTCAGTGACTTTGAAAGAGAGGTCTCAAAGGAGCATAGGGGGTTTAAAGGGTGTGTGTGTGTGTGTGTGTGTGTGTATGTGTGTGTGTGTGTGTGTGTGTGTGTGTGTGTGTGTGTGTGTGTCAGTCACCAGATCTCAACCCAATTGAACACTAATGGGGGATTCTGGAGCGGCACCTGAGACAGTGTTTTCCACCACCATCAACAAAACACCAAATTATGGAATTTCTTGTGGAAGAACTGTGCCACATCCCTCCAATAGAGATTCAGAATCTATGCCAAGGTGCATTGAAGCTGTTGTGTCGGCTCGTGGTGGCCCAACACCCTATTAAGATACTATGCTGGTGTTTCCTTTATTTTGTCAGTTACCTGTACATCAAGTATAGACAGACAGAGTGTTTAGACAGACTACATGATGCTTTAACACCAACAGATAGTCACCTCATCACCTAGTGACTTTATGTTGATGCTCTATACTCTGACATCCTCACACACACCACAGATGCACACTATCATATTTAGCACGCTCTCTCTCTCTCTCTCTCTCTCTCTCTCTCTCTCTCTCTCTCTCTCTCTCTCTCTCTCTCTCTCTCTCTCTCAGTGTATTCCTCCAACATAGAACTGCAGCCAGTATCAGGGGTACAGGGTAGTCTACGTACCCCATTCTATCCCAGCTACTACCCACCAGACACCAACTGTACCTGGACATTCACTGTGAGTGTTATACTGTACATCCCTTTCTACTGTCTTCTACTATCTTCTATTGTATTATATTGTCTGCTACTGACTTCTACTGTTTTCTACAGTCTTATATTGTCTCCTACTATCTTCTATTGTATTATATTGTCTTCTACTGTCTTCTATTGTATTATATTGTCTGCTACTGACTTCTACTGTTTTCTACAGTCTTATATTGTCTTCTACTATCTTCTATTGTATTATATTGTCTTCTACTGTCTTCTATTGTATTATATTGCGGGCTACTGACTTCTACTGTTTTCTACAGTCTTATATTCTTCTACTATCTTCTATTGTATTATATTGTCTTCTACTGTCTTCTATTGTTTCTAACAAGTCATAACATGGGACCATTCTGTTCTATTCTGTTGTATTCAATTTTATTTGTGTGTGTGTGTGTGTGTGTGTGTGACTGCAACTATAACCAGGCCTGTACACAGGGACAGTGGATGGTACAGAGCGCAGGTCCACACACACACACACACACACACACACACACACACACACACACACACACACACACACACACACACACACACACACACACACACACACACACACACACACACACACACACACACACACACACACACACACACACACACACACACATACAGGCACACACACAGGCACACTAAAACACATTCATAAGATTTATATTGTGAAACATTTATAAGGCATTTACATTTCATTGAGCCTCATGCATGTAGCTATGATTGTTGAAAAGGCCAAATCCTCACTGGAAATCCCTGTGGAACTAAAATGTTTTCATACATTACTCAATGACATCTAGTGAGATGAGAGGAACATTCAACAACAACAACAAAAAATATTATTAATTATAAAAATTTAAAAAGACCTATTTCAAGTTAGGGATTGTCGGTCTGTATAGCATATATCATTAGCACCAAATGGCTGATTGATTGACACTCAATGTGTTTGTGTGTGTGTGTGTGTCCCAGTGTGTATAGCCCAGAACCAGTGTCCTGAGGACAGTCAATGTGTTGACTACTTCAAGGTGTGTGACCAGCACCCAGACTGCCTTGAGGCCATGGATGAAGAGAACTGCACAGAGGGTGCGTGTGTGTATTATGCGTGTGTGTATTATGCGTGTGTGTGTGCAGGTTTGCGGTGCATTGATACATAATGTGTGTGTGTGCCTCTAGGTGTGCAGTGTACAGACATGACGTACAGTATATCACAAAAGTGAGTACACCCCTCACATTTTTGTAAATATTTGAGTATATCTTTTCATGTGACAACACTGAAGAAAGGACACTTTGCTACAATGTAAAGTAGTGAGTGTACAGCTTGTATAACAGTGTAAATTTGCTGTCCCCTCAAAATAACTCAACACACAGCCATTAATGTTCAAACCGCTGGCAACAAAAGTGAGTACACCCCTAAGGGAAAATGTCCAAATTGGGCCCAATTAGCCATTTTCCCTTCCCGGTGTCATGTGACTCGTTAGTGTTACAAGGTCTCAGGTGTGAATGGGGAGCAGGTGTGTTCAATTTGGTGTCATCGCTCTCACACTTCCTCATACTGACTGGTCACTGGAAGTTCAACATGGCACCTCATGGCAAAGAACTCTCTGAGGATCTGAAAAAAATAATTGTTGCTCTACATAAAGATGGCCTGGGCTATAAGAAGATTGCCAAGACCCTGAAACTGAGCTGCAGCACGGTGGCCAAGACCATACAGCGGTTTAACTGGACAGGTTCCACTCAGAACAGGCCTCGCCATGGTCGACCAAAGAAGTTGAGTGCACGTGCTCAGCGTCATATCCAGAGGTTGTCTTNTCCAACATGATAACGACCCCAAACACACCTCCAAGACGACCACTGCCTTGCTAAAGAAGCTGAGGGTAAAGGTGATGGACTGGCCAAGCATGTCTCCAGACCTAAACCCTATTGAGCATCTGTGGGGCATCCTCAAACGGAAGCTAGAGGAGTGCAAGGTCTCTAACATCCACCAGCTCCGTGATGTTGTCATGGAGGAGTGGAAGAGGACTCCAGTGGCAACCTGTGAAGCTCTGGTGAACTCCATGCCCAAGAGGGTTAAGGCAGTCCTGGAAAATGATGGTGGCCACACAAAATATTGACACTTTGGGCCCAATTTGGACATTTTCACTTAGGGGTGTACTCACTTTTGTTGCCAGCGGTTTAGACATTAATGGCTGTGTGTTGAGTTATTTTGAGGGGACAGCAAATTTACACTGTTATACAAGCTGTACACTCACTACTTTACATTGTAGCAAAGTGTCATTTCTTCAGTGTTGTCACATGAAAAGATATACTCAAATATTTACAAAAATGTGAGGGGTGTACTCACTTTTGTGATATACTATACATACATACATACATACATACATACATACATACATACATACATACATACATACATACATACATACATACATACATACACATAGACACACACACACATACACACATACATAAACACACATACAGTTGAAGTCGGAAGTTTACATGTCAGATAATTATTTATTTCAGCTTTTATTTCTTTCATCCCATTCCCAGTGGGCCAAAAGTTTACATACACCCAATTAGTATTTGGTAGCATTGCCTTTAAATTGTTTAACTTGGGTCAAACATTTCGGGTAGCCTTCCACAAGCTTCCCACAATAAGTCGGGTGAATTTTGGCCCATTCCTTCTGACAGAGCTGGTGTAACTGAGTCAGGTTTGTAGGCCTCCTTGCTCACACATGGTTTTTCAGTTCTGCCCACAAACTTTCTA
Organism: Hucho hucho; assembly: GCA_003317085.1. Classification (NCBI taxonomy): domain Eukaryota; kingdom Metazoa; phylum Chordata; class Actinopteri; order Salmoniformes; family Salmonidae; genus Hucho; species Hucho hucho. The sequence goes on from QNTS01004554.1 coordinate 113,801, forward strand.
TGGGATTGAGGTCGGGGCTTTGTGATGGCCACTCCAATAACTTGACTTTGTTGTCCTTAAGCCATTTTGACACAACTTTGGAAGTATGCTTGGGGTCATTGACCATTTGGAAGACCCATTTGCGACCAAGCTTTCACTTCCTGACTGATGTCTTGAGATGTTGCTTCAATATATCCACATAATTTTCCTTCTCATGATGTCATCTATTTTATGAAGTGCACCAGTCCCTCCTGCAGCAAAGCACCCCCACAACATGATGCTGCCACCCCTGTGCTTCACGGTTGGGATTGTGTTCTTCGGCTTGCAAGCCTCCCCCTTTTTCCTCCAAACATAACGATGGTCATGATGGCCAAAACGTTCTATTTTTGTTTCATCAGACCAGAGGGCATTTCTCCAAAAAGTACAATGTTTGTCCCCATGTGCAGTTGCAAACCGTAGTCTGGCTTTTTTATGGCGGTTTTGGAGCAGTGGCTTCTTCCTTGCTGAGCGGCTTTTCAGGTTATGTCGATATAGGACTCGTTTTACTGTGGATATAGATACTTTTGTACCTGTTTCCTCCAGCATCTTCACAAGGTCCTTTGCTGTTGTTCTTGATTTGCACTTTTTGCACCAAAGTACATTCTTCTCTAGGAGACAGAACGCGTCTCCTTCCTGAGCGGTATGACGGCTGCGTGGTCCCATGGTGTTTATACTTGCGTACTATTGTTTGTACAGATGAACGTGGTACCTTCAGGCGTTTAGAAATTGCTCCCAAGGATGAACCAGACTTGTGGAGGTCTACAATTTGTTTCTAAAGTCTTGCCTGATTTCTTTTGATTTTCCCATGATGTCAAGCAAAGAGGCAGGTAGGCCTTGAAATACATCCACAGGTACACCTCCACTTGACTCAAATTATGTAAATTTATCTATCTGAAGCTTCTAAAGCCATGACATCATTTTCTGGAATTTTCCAAGCTGTTTAAAGGCACAGTCAACTTAGTGTATGTAAACTTCTGACCCACTGGAATTGTGATACAGGGAATTATAAGTGAAATAATCTGTCTGTAAACTATTGTTGGAAAAATTACTTGTGTCATGCACAAAGTAGATGTCCTATCCGACTTGCCAAAACTATAGTTTGTTAACAAGAAATTTGTGGAGTGGTTGAAAAACGAGTTTTAATGACTCCAACCTAAGTATATGTCAACTTCCGAATTCAGCTGTACATACACACACATACATACACGCACAGACACATACACACACGTACACACATACACACACCAGCATAACGAGAGGTAAACAAGAGCTGTAGGACTCATGAATTAATAACGATTATTATTAGAGAGAGAGAAAGAGAACACCGCCTCAGGCTGGTATTGCCACTGTATTGCAGTATGGCACTGCTGTCTGGCACTGCAGTTCAATATGTGTGTGTGCTTGTCCCAGGCTGCCCCTTAGTAAAGCGTTGGGTGGGGTCAGAGATAGTTGTGGTGGCCTAGTCTGTAATTATAGCTATAGAGCTGGAGCCAGTCTGTGTCTGTTTGTGCATGCATGCATGTGTGTGTGTGTCAGTATGTGTGTGTGTGTGTGTGTGAGTGCCATTCTGTCTCACAGTATAAAAACAAACTTCACTCTTTCAAAAAACGTCTTTAATACACAAAAACGTATAGAATATACTGCATAGAATATAAACATCATAGTATTCATGTATAAAACAAATAGCACATGTACTTATAAACACACAGTTTAGCACCCATCGATAGATTTCTTTTAAGCACCAATTCACTGACATCGTTCCTTGAGATTCTTAAAGTTTACTAGCGTTAGTCTGATCAATCAATCAATCAAAAACCTAAATAATTATATTCCTAATTATGCATATATTCTAATTACCCATAATTCATTAAGGAGCTCCCCGACTCCCTCTTGTTTATGACCCTTAGGTCACGATCATTAGGTAGAATAGTCTATGTAATATTATGTCCAAGTGTGGTGGCCAATGGGAATGCGTTTCTTACTTCTTCCACTCCCCCTGAGACACTCTCAGACAGTGGGGTTACAGATACGACATTATTGGAAGCAACCCTGAAGCAATTTGGGGTTAAGTGCTTTTCAAAGGCAGATCAACAGATTCAAGAGAGATTATTTTGGAACTTGTGAGTGTAATATTTACTGTTCACTTTTAATAGTTTATTTCACTTTTGTTAATCCATTTTACTTGCTTTGGCAATGTAAACATGTTTCCCATGCCAATAAAGCCCCTTGAATTGAATTGAGAGAGAGGGAGAGGGAGAGGGAGAGGGAGAGGGAGAGAGCGAGAGAGAGAGAGAGAGAGAGAGAAACCTGTCTTGTAAACATGCCATAAGCATGATATGACATACGTCATAACCTGTCATAGCCTGTTATACCAACTGCGCCCAGCCGCCCTCCCATCTAAACCTTGAACTCTAACAGCAGGAACTGCAGGAGGTTTATCAACACTATTTCACAGGTAACATAACACTACAACTTACTTTATGGCTCATTTTATAGAGCATGGTGTTTATAGGATAGTGGGGCGATTCAAAGCTACTTTACTGTTTACCTCAGATAGAGTAGTTACTGTTATGAACTGGCTCCACGTCTTTAATGATGATATAAACGGCTCTAAGTGCTGCTAAATACAAGAGAACTACACAACCATGTAATTGGACTAATACAATGTATCTAGGAAGGAACATGAGTTTGGCTGGTTTTCACTTTTAGTGTAGCCTGGTTCCAGGTCTGTTTGTACTGTCTTGCAATGGTCATTGTCATGCCAAACAGCACAAACTGATCTGGGACCAGGCTAGTTTTAGAGAGACCGTCTACCAACAACTCTCAGAGGACTCCTTGAAAGTGCACATGCACTCGTAGAGATGCGCAGGAAACAGAACAATTGTTTGAACGAGGTTCTAAATGGCTGTGTTTTGGTGCACATGGTAAATACTGTTCTGCCTCCTGGGTACAGCAAACCAACTGTGTCAACTTCTGCTCTTGGTTTTGAGTGTTATCCAGGAAACAGGTACTTACAGTACAACAGCCATAGGATGTACATCACTATGGTACACTATTAAATAAAGCCTCTTCTAATTGGCTACAGAGCTACTGACTTGAGATTTACCTCACTAAAGCCTCTTCTAATTGGCTACAGAGCTACAGACTAGGGAACTACACCACTAAAGCCTCTTCTAATTGGCTACAGAGCTACAGACTAGGGAACTACACCAGTAAAGCCTATTCTAATTGGCTAGAGAGCTATCTAGTCATGGCCTAATACACCAGTTGGTCTCTCCTCTATCTCCAGTGTAGCCCCAGTCCCTTTTGACTGAGGATGGAATTAGCAGTAATAGGACAGATATGGTCGTCCATCTGGCAACCAATTCAACCATCACCATCCAAGCCACACATGGAGATGTTGTTTTTCCTCTCTTTAGCTTTTAGTTGGCATTTCCATTGGAGCTGTCAAACAAAACTGATAATCCCAGACTGCACCCATATTCCCTACATAGTGCACTACTATGACATACTAGGACACATCTTATATTCCCTACATAGTGTACTACTATGAAATACTAGGACACACCTTAAATTCCCTATATAGTGCACTACTTTTGGCACCCTATTCCCCATGTATTGCAATACTAGGACATATAAAAATCTTGACAGTAATGAGGGGTTGTATACTCTAACGGTGGGAAACAGGCAGGGGTCAGGGGGTCAGGGTTTGACCTTTAACCTCTGGGTGAAAGATAGAATGCACCTGTTCAACCTGCTCAACTGACAATGGGGAGTAATGGTTCTAGAAGGTCTGGTTTAGAATGGGCTTCTAGTTTGAATGGGTTTTTACAAATGATTGTTTGGTTAATATTTTTCTGATACAGTATGTGTTGTTTTGGAATTGGAATGGAATTCAGTATTTTCAGTTTTTGGTGGTATAGGGTTAGGGTAAGTGTCACGACTTCCACCGAAGTCGCCTCCTCTCCTTGTTCGAGCGGCGTTCGGCGGTCGACGTCACCGGCTTTCTAGCCATCGCCGCTCAGTTATTTATTGTTCCTTTGCTTTTGTCTTGTTCACTTCACACCTGGTTTGCATTCCAGTAATTACGGCATATATTTATTCCTCTGTATTTCATCATGTCGTTGTGTGGAATTATTACATTTGTGTGTAGAACCAGGCTCGGTTCACCGGGTAACGATTGTTCACCCGTATTGATTATTGTACTTTGCTGTGTTATTTGTGGACTGTGTTTAGTCGTCGCGCTTGGCACTTCAGTTGTGGCCTAGGAGAGTTTGACGCAGTGTGCGTTCTTTATTTTGTGTTGCCTATGCCATTAAAGTGTGCGCCTTTACGACACCTTCCGCTCTCCTGCACCTGACAGTAAGCCCAGCCTGGATGCAGAACTTTTTCAAACTGGATTCAGCAACAGTACCTTATTGTGTTCAGGACGTGACAACAACTGTTCAGCTAAAGCAAAGACCAACTGGCACCCAGGCTAGTGATAAAATGTGTTAGGTAACAACAATCTATACAAATATTTACATGTTACAAGCTGCTCTGCAGCTTAAAGTAAATCTCTATAAAAACACATAACACATAACAATATATATATCAATACAATCTTGCATTACTTACTCAACAATCTCTATTTATTCATTTGATATGGCTGGCATTTTCTCCTTTTTCACTTTTAAAGCCTTCCTCAAGGTCATAATAGCAACAGTTCAACGCAGGGTCCATTCAAGTCTAGTCCCAAAACCACCCTATGAGCAAATTACGCTGAAAAGACGCTGAAAATATGTATTTTTGGTAAAACAAATATGTTGAAAAGATGTTGAAAAGGATAAAAATATGTTTTCACTCAATTTTTCTCACTGGGACTACACAACACTGCATAGTGATCTTAATCTCATTGATTAGTGCCCACAGTCCTCCCCATTCAAAGTACCTCAGAGGAATACATCGTAAGGCAGAGGAAAACCTGTGTGCAGGTCATTTGTATCATTGGCTGCTTTAGGCAAAACGGAAGGACAACCAAAATCAACCCAGAGTTTCCATTTGGTGAGCACTGAAAGCACTACAAAGGGACAACCAAAACCAACCCAGAGTTTCCATTTGGTGAGCACTGAAGGCACTACAAAGGGACAACCAAAATCAACCCAGTTTCCATGTGAATTTGGTGAGCACTGAAGGCAATATAGGCACAAGCAAAATCAAAAATCCAACAACACCGCAAGTTCCCTCTCTCTCTTCTTTCCTCCTTTTTCATCACTGAAGGCATTATAAAAGGCATTATAGGCATTATAAAACAACCAAAATCCAACACAGAGTTTCCTCCCCCTCTTCCTCCACTCTGATCACTGGACACTAGGCGCCACCAGGTATCCATTAAAGGTAATATAAACATCCACGTCATCACTATAGACGGCGTTCTCCCTCTCCCTCTTGTAGAGCCTGACCCACACCTCGTCGTTCAGCGCCAGGTCCATCATAACACTCTGACTCTGCATGATGGACCTCTCACTAGGCTGGGCGTAGAGAATCACCTGCTCCTTATCGTTGTGCATCAGGTGGAGGTAGGTCTCCTTGAAGTTCCACGTGTGGATGTTCACGTTGAAGAAGTAGATACCTGGGACGAAGCAGTAGAATTTACCTTCAGAGAAAGGAGGAGAAAGTGATTAGTTAGTGTTAGAGTCAGAGTGTTTTAATGCTGGGCTGGAACAAAAACCTGCAAATAAGTGATGGTGAAGAAGTTGATCCCGGGATGAAGCAGTAGAATTTACCTTGAGAGAAGAGAAAGTGTTAGAAAAAGGTGTTTTTTATTATTAGTGCTGGGCTGGAACAAAAGCCTGCACCCTAGAGACATCGGAGTAGTAGTAGACGCCGCGGACGTAGCAGTAGAATTGACCTTTGAACATGTGGAAAAAAGTGTGTGGGGCCTCCTGAGTGGGGCATCGCAGTGCTAGAGGCGTCACTACAGACCCGGCTTCAATCCCAGGCTGTGTCGCAGCCGGCCACAACCCGGAAGACCCATGAGGCGCCGCACAAGCGACTCCTGTGGCGGGCCGGGCGCATGCGCGCTGACTTCGGTCGCTAGTTGTACAGTGTTTCCTCCGACACATTTGTGCGGCTGGCTTCAGGGTTAAGCGAGCAGTGTGTCAAGAAGCAGTGCGGCTTGGCAGGACCGTGTTTCGGAGGACGCATGGCTCTCGACCTTCGCCTCTCCCGAGTCCGTACGGGAGTTGTGTGTGTGTGTGTGTGTGTGTGTGTGTGTGTGTGTGTGTGTGTGTGTGTGTGTGTGTGCTCGCGCGCGTGTGTCCGCGTGTGTCCTTGTGGTTCTTCAATTACCTTTGAACATGTTGAAGTGCTCGTGGAGATTGACAAACACCGTGTCAAACACCAGGGCCTGGTAGTAGTCTATACTGTGGAGGGATTTACGTCTCCCTACAGAGAAGGAAGAGTGCTGCGGCTTACAGGCATCTCCCGGGGCGCCCGCCTGGCCCTTAGTCCCTTGAGGACCCATGGGACCCCGGTAACCATGGGGACCTTCTTTACCATTTTTCCCTGGCATGCCTTTATCTCCTCTGTCACCTTTATCACCTGGGGAGGGAAAGAGAAAGCACATATGGAGTCTAGATCTATCTGAGATAGCATGAGCAAGGAAATACCTCTCTTCTGGTGTGTGTGTGTGTGTGTGTGCTCCCTTATCCGGGGGTTAGTGGATTTTCCACACCCATTGACCATATATGGACATCTCTGATGCTTTAACCACAGGCCCCCTCTTGTCCAGGTCCTGTTTAAATGATCATGCTGTAGATACAGTCGCCTCTTAGCACTCATGTGAGGTCAGTATTCTTCCTGATGTCTAGATAGTGATGGTCAGGGTTAGGATAGTGTAAACTGACCCTAGATCTGTCGTTCAGCCTTCAAGCCATCAGTAGGACAAGAATTTGAAAAGCATCTGGACATTGTGCTTTATGATAACCAATACCACTTTTAGAGAGTAATTTCTCCATACATTTAGACTTAGTTAGCGACTCCATATACAGTTGCAAGAAAAAGTATGTAAACCTTTTGGAATTACCTGGATTTCTACATAAATTGGTCAAAAAATGTGATCTGATCTTCCTCTAAGTCACAACAATAGACAAACACAGTGTGCTTAAACTAATAATACACACAAATTATTGTATTTTTCTTGTCTATATTGAATACATCATTGAAACATTCACAGTGTAGGTTGGTAAAAAGTATGTGAACCCCTTGACTAATGACTTCTCCAAAAACTAATTGGAGTCAGGAGTCAGCTAACCTGGAGTCATTGGAGATGTTGGTTAGAGCTGCCCTGCAATATAAAAAACACTCACAAAATGTGAGTTTGCTATTCACAAGAAGCATTGCCTGATGTGAATCATGCCTCGAACAAAAGAAATCTCAGAAGACCTAAGATGAAGAATTGTTGACTTGCCTAAAGCTGGAAAGGGTTACAAAAGTATCTCTAAAAGCCTTGATGTTCATCAGTCCACGGTAAGACAAATTGTCTATAAATTGAGAAAGTTCAGCACTCCCTAGGAGTGGCCATCCTGCAAAGATGACTGCAAGAGCACAGCGCAGAATGCTCAATGAGGTTAAGAAGAATCCTAGAATGTCAGCTAAAGACTTACAGAAATCTCTGGAACATGCTAACATCTTTGTTGACGAGTTTACGATATGTAAAACACTAAACAAGAATGGTGTTCATGGGAGGACACCACGGAAGACGCCACTGCTGTCCAAAAAAAACATTGCTGCACGTCTGAAGTATGCAAAAGAGCACCTGAATGTTCCACAGCGCTACTGGCAAAATATTCTGTGGACAGATGAAACTACAGTTGAGTTGTTTGGAAGAAGCACACAACACTATGTGTGGAGATAAAATGGCACAGCACACCAACATCAAAACCTCATCCCAACTGTAAAGTATGGTGGAGGGAGCATCATGGTTTGGGACTGCTTTGCTGCCTCAGGGCCTGGACAGCTTGCTATCATCGACGGAAAAATGAATTCCCATGTTTATCAAGACATTTTACAGGAGAATGTAAGGCTATCTGTCCGCCAATTGAAGCTCAACAGTAGTTGGGTGATGCAACAAGACAACGACCCAAAACACAGAAGTCCTGACCTCAACCCGATTGAGATGCTGTGGGATGACCTCGAGAGCGGTTCACACCAGACATTCCAAGAATATTGCTGAACTGAAAAGGTTTGTAAAGAGGAATGGTCCAAAATTCCTCCTGACCGTTGTGCAGGTCTGATCCGCAAGTACAGAAAACATTTGGTTGAGGTTATTGCTGCCAAAGGAGTGTCAACCAGTTATTAAATCCAAGGGTTCACATACTTTTCCCACCCTGCACTGTGAATGTTTACATGGTGTGTTCAATAAAGACATGAAAACTTATAATTATTTGTGTGTTATTAGTTTAAGCAGACTGTGTTTGTCTATTGTTGTGACTTAAAGGAAGATCAGATCAAGCTTTATGACCAATTTATGCAGATATCCAGGGAATTCCAAAGGGTTCACATACTTTTTCTTGCCACTGTATATATATATATATATGTTTTTTTGTAACCTTTACTTAACTAGGCAAGTCAGTTAAGAACAAATTCTTATTTACAATGACGGCCTACACTGGCCAAACCCGGACGACGCTGGGCCAATTGTGCGCCGCCCTATGGGACTCCCAATCATGGCCAGTAGTGATACAGCCTGGATTATAGTTAGACTTAGTTAGCTATGGTTAGTCTCTATATATGTAGTCTTTATATAGTTAGACTTAGTTAGCTATAGTTAGTCTCTATATATGTAGTCTTTATAT
>QNTS01004555.1:4403-81455 GCA_003317085.1 Hucho hucho
CCCCCTGTATATAGCCTCCACATTGACTCGGTACCGGTACCCCCTGTATATAGCCTCCACATTGACTCTGTACCGGTACCCCCTGTATATAGCCTCCACATTGACTCTGTACCGGTACCCCCTGTATATAGCCTCCACATTGACTCGGTACCGGTACCCCCTGTATATAGCCTCCACATTGACTCTGTACCGGTACCCCCTGTATATAGCCTCCACATTGACTCTGTACCGGTACCCCCTGTATATAGCCTCCACATTGACTCTGTACCGGTACCCCCTGTATTTAGCCTCCACATTGACTCTGTACCGGTACCCTCTGTATATAGACTCCACATTGACTCTGTACCGGTACCCTCTGTATATAGCCTCGCTATTGTTATTTTGCTGCTGCTCTTTAGTTTCTTGTTACTTAATTTTTTTTAAATTTTGACTTATCTATTTTTACACATTCATTTCTTAAAACTACATTGTTGGTTAAGGGCCTTTCACTGTAAGGTCTGTACCTGTCGTATTCAACGCATGTGACAAATACAATTTGGTTTGATTTGATACATGGCCTAACATTTTCGGGGGCTAACGTTAGATAATGTAACAGTGGCTTCGGCTCCTTTGACTTGTGAATGGTATATTTTATGTAGCACACCTGATAGTCACTATATGCTGTTTGTTCTTCCCCATACATTGAGTCTGAGAAATGCCAGCACACAGCTGTCACAAAGGAATGTTGTCCACAGTAGAAGTTGCTGTGTGTATAGTATTTGTAATTTACCACTGAAAATCCTATTTTGCTATTCCATTGTGTGGGTTGTTGTCTTACAGTAGCTTTGGTTAATGAGGCTAGTTATGGGGGTGTTGTTATTTCACTTTCCGTCTCCTTTTCTCTTTCCACTCTTTCCATCAGGCAGTAATGATAGACATTTTTTAGTAAATTCAACATCTACTCTGTGTGTTCAGCTTCCCAGGCAACCACCGCAGCAGGAATGTTGTGATACAAAATCAGCTTTCACAAAGGCAAAGAATTAGTGATATGTTGTGAAGCATGTGAAGACAGACACAGCATACTGTAAGTCAGTGGTTCCCAACCTTTTTCGGTTACTATACCACCGACTGAATTTTGCTCTGTCCAGAGTACCTCTGCAGTACCCCCTCTTGTGCATTTTACCAGTAGGCCTATGGTCTCATGAGTCTTCTCAAGTACCCCCTGTGGATAGGCTAAGTATCCTAGTACCCCTGGTTGGGAACCACTGCTTGTTAGTCAGTTAGTTATTCATTTGAAATCTGCATCAATTGAGCATTTCAGACACACAAACATTTTCAAATACAAACATTGGAGAGAGAAAAAAGTGCACAACCAAATATTGCATATTTCAAATTGAGTACTTCAAAAATGTCAGAAAGCACATTGCAAAATGAGTAGATCACAACATCAACGAATTGATAGCATCATAACTCAGAGCAGTAAATAAAAGGAAATTAAATTTACCACCCACTAAACAAACGATTTCCCTTTTCAAAAAAGTATTACAGGCTACGTAGACAGACTCCTGGATCTCGTCTTCAAAGAGGTCACTCTTGATCCAGCGCCATATGTGGGGAAGCTGTGCGAGCTGTCCTTCCCAGGACCCCTGTCTGCACATTGTGAGAGGCCTGACAAGGAGGCCATAGCTGGATTTGTCTCACGCTTCAATCGTGGGGATGACTGAATCCAAGTGGGTGACCTGCTTGATTGAAACGTGGTATATGGGTCCCCCTCCTCTCCCGCCCCTCTCCTTCAGTCTTTGTAGTTGGTTGCATTTCCTAAAGTTATTCACTTTTACATGATATAATATCACATTTTGTTACTTTGTATTGTTTTCTTCAAGCATTTGGGGGGGAAATGAGTGTTACAAATTGTACGAATCAATGGGTCCTGCACACTGTAGGGCGGCCGGATGCCTATATTAGCCTTATGGCTCTAATATTGTCTCACCATTATTTCTCACCTTTATTTCTCGGAAGTTGTTGTTATGTTGATCAATAGTTCGGCTTGCTTTTTGTAAATGATCAAATAAATGTCTGATCGATACATTCTGAACATTCCAGTACACTTATTGTATGCTGTTTTCATATACATTCCTTTATGTCAAAGCTCCTAAGGTGACTCAGGCTTCATTAATTCATTCATTAAAGTGTTTTAATGAACTGTATTCTGTAATTAGTTACAAAACAGTAAAAAATGCAATTGTGTATTGCTGCTGTTTGTCTGATATCCAACAGTCCATGATCAGCTCTGTTGACCATGAGAGCATTATCAAATCAAATCAAAGTTTATTTGTCACGTGCGCCGAATACAACAGGTGTAGACCTTACAGTGAAATGCTTACTTACAGGCTCTAACCAACAGTGCAAAAAAGGTATTATGTGGACAATAGGTAGGTAAAGAAATAAAAACAACAGTAAAAAGACAGTTTTAAATAACAGTAGCCAGGCTATATACAGTAGCGAGGGTATAACAGTAGCGAGGCTACATAATTGAGTTAGTATGTACATATAGATATGGTTAAAGTGGCTATGCATATATGATGAACCGAGAGTAGCAGTAGCCTAAAAGAGGGGTTGGCGGGTGGTGGGTGGCAGGACACAATGCAGATAGCCCGGTTAGCCAATGAACGGGGGCATTGGTTGGTTGGGCCAATTGAGGTAGTATGTACATGAAAGTATAGTTAAAGTGACTATGCGTATATGATAAACAGAAAGTAGCAGCAGCGGGGGGGGGGGGCGGCAATGCAAATAGTCCGGGTAACCATTTGATTACCTGTCCAGGAGTCTTATGGCTTGTTGAGAAGCCTTTTTGTCCTAGACTTGGCACTCCGGTACCGCTTGCCATGCGGTAGTAGAGAGAACAGTCTATGACTGGGGTGGCTGGGGACTTTGACCATTTTTAGGGCCTTCCTCTGACACCGCCTGGTGTAGAGGTCCTTAGCCCCAGTGATGTACTGGGCCGTACACACTACCCTCTGTAGTGCCTTGCGGTCGGAGGCCTGAGCAATTGCCGTACCAGGCAGTGATTTAACCAATCAGGATGCACTCGATGTTGCAGCTGTAGAACCTTCACGACTGTCTTGGTGTGTTTGGACCATTCTAGTTTGTTGGTGATGTGGACACCAAGGAACTTTAAGCTCTCAACCTGCTCCACTACAGCCCCGTCGATGAGAATGGGGGCGTGCTCGGTCCTCCTTTTCCTGTAGTCCACAATCATCTCCTTAGTCTTGACCTCCTCCCTATAGGCTGTCACGTCGTTGTCGGTGATCAGGCCTACCACTGTTGTGTCGTCTGCAAACTTAATGATGGTGTTGGAGTCGTGCCTAGCCATGCAGTCGTGGGTGAACAGGGAGTACAGGAGGGGACTGAGCACACACCCCTATATCAGATATGTTTCTTCTCCTTTTTTAGCACAGGAACATTTTTGCCTTTTCTAAACACATTTCATGCAATTCTACTGCAACTGTGCACCTGCATATGTCAATTTCACGCACTCAGACATTTGCCAGTGCTTTAGCGAGCTACCGTGACAAAAATATTTGCAGATGTGCAAACAGCGATTTGCAAGAAAGGAGAAAGATAGCGAGAGCAGGAGCTCTGGGAGGTGGGACCTGTTCCTACCAACCAATCAGATGAGGTTTTCATAGACCAGCATAAACTGGTTGGTGGCAGCTTACATGGGCCGGGGGTTGGAAGAGCGCACTTGTTTGAAATGGAAAAGCGTCGCAGTTGCTATTGATAAAGAAGAACATCAAGACGAAGCAGCTGCTTTAAAAGTGGGATGCACTGTAGAGCGCTACATCCCGAGGGGTTCGTGCTGATTGTACGGAGATTGTGACAGCCCGGGTTAATGGCGTCCCTTGAGAAGGCAAGAACAATATGAATGTCAGGAGAAGTGCAGTATTATCATCAGGAGACATATACTTGGAATAAGGAGGAGGAATGGAGGGAAAAAGAGAGGCAGAGGAAGTCTAAGAGAGAGAGGGATGAAGATGGTGAGCTTGAGTTGGCGAAAAAGGGGGAGATGGTTTGTTAAAGAGGAATGGTAGGAAATGTAAGCAGAGTGCAGAGTGAGCTGAAGACAGGAGGAGAAATGGAAGTGGTAGGTGTAGTGAAGTTCTCAGAGCCCAAGGCTTCACCGAGTGTCAGGATAAAGATGAGTCTCTGACAGTAGAAGTTACGTTTTTGGAAAAAAGTGGACCCTTGCCTTTTGGCTGATCCATTTGTGGTTTCAGGGTAGGTGAAAACAGAGTTTGTTGCTGTGGAATCGGTGAGGGTAACCAAAAATGGTCTTGTGATAATTGTTTGTGTTTCTGCTGGTCAGAGGGAGCAGGCGCTCCGTGTTAAACGAATGGGGGCAAGAGATATTAATTGTTTTGCTCTCAAGAAAAGTGTGCCATTGAAAGGAGTGATTACTGGGGTAGCGGTAAATGTAAAAGTTGACCAACTGAAGGGGAAGATTCCCGATGTTTGTGTTGCTTGTCATTTGGTGCGATACAGACACGTTGGCGTGAGTGGTGAAACAGAAGAGTCGTTGTCTGTTCTTTTGAGTTTTGATGTTGAGTCTTTGCCCGATAAAGTGATGTTAGGATATATAAGTTATCCTGTATGAGCTTTTGGCCAAATACATTACGTTGAGGTGTCAAGCTTATGGGCATGTGGCAGCAGTGTGTAGGAGGGAGTTTCCTAGTGGTGAGAAGTGTGCAGAGGGGCATGAGACAAAGGAATGTGTAGTATTGGGGAAAGTAGTGGTATGTGTTAATTGTAGGGGTGCCCATGGGGCTGGGGATCAGACATGTCCGGTGTGAGAGAGGCAGGTTGAGGTTTCCAGGGTTAGAGTAGTGTTGTCGAGTTGACAAAACACAGCAAATCGCCTCAAGATAAAAACGTAATATTCAATATCAGTAAGTTAGACTAAATATTAGCAATTCATATACTGGTGGGTAATAACATTCAATCTGGATAATAACACAAAACAAATCATAAGGCTAGAGAAATTTAGCGACAAATATTATGAAAACAAGCAACACAAACATGACGGAGAGTAAACGAGGAGAATCACTCTCCAAAAAGAAAACGCCACACCTCGACGGATACAAACGATTTATGCTTTTCATCACTGGGACTGGTAAGTGTGGAAAGTGATCTGTTAAAGTCGATAAATGACAAACTGGGCATACTTGAATTAGTCAGTAAGGATATAAAGGAGTTGAAGGCGAGCCTCAAGATGAGTGACGAAAAAGCTACGACATTGGAGAAAGATACAAACAAGCTAAAAGGGACAGTCAATAAGATAGAAACGGACATTAATGAACTTAGAAAGGAAAACATCTTTCTGAGAGAAGCCTTACTAGACACACAGACTAGATCTATGAGAGAAAATCTAGTACTTTCAGAACGACTCAAAGTTCTGGACCCAAACTTCAAGGAGAATAGATTAAAAGGGAAGCGCCTAGCTCTCGTAGTCGATAAACTGTATATTGACATCCAAATGTTCCCGAGACACAAAGACCACTCCATGGCTATTCTAAAAATTACAAAGTTATCATAGAGGAGTTGAACAATGGAACACCCAATACTCGCCATGGTAGGGATTGTAATAGTAAAAATATATATATAGGAAAGCAATAAAATAGAACAATTGTTAAACAAATAAAGTACAAGTACACTGTACCTTTCAAGATAGGGAATGTTGTAAAATTATTTGTATTCAATTTTCCATTTATAGTATTTTATAAATGGACAAGATGGCAGTAGATGAAAGGATAACTAGCAAAATAACACATCTTCAAATATAACCAATTGGAACACAAACGTACTCAATCAACATGGTGGAGATAAAATCACAGCAGACAGAAGACATGGAAGACACAGTATGTGGGTATGTGTGGATGTATTGTGATGGAAGGTGTTGTGTGTGTTTTTTGGTGTTTGGGAAAGTGTGGCGTTGAGTGAGAAATGGTTGCATATCCCAGAACCAATGTGTCTGTGAGCAGGGGTTGTGAGAGAGCTTTCAATGTTGTGCAGATGAGGGATATTTAAAAATGAATTATACATTATATGTATTTATTTGTCTTATCATGATGGAACGGTCCCCAACCCTATACCCTTGACACCCACCTGAGCAACCCATACACTAAAGAGAAGTTCCTATCTGTTTTATGAGCCTGCTGTAAGCTGCCTATATGCAGCCAAAACAGAAAGATAAATGCGGTCAGAGACCTACTAAAGCAGCACCGCCCGTCAAGATTCTGAGCCTGCCTGGCAGGGTTGGTCCTACAAAGCCAGAGCCCCCTGATGGGAGAGCATAATAAACAAGGACATTCTCAAAGCTGCTGGTGAGAACCTTGACGACCTTGTACCTAGCCGGTGGGGATTCCGGTGGGGTGCCCCCACCCAGGCAGTGGCAGTGCTGGCAACACTAGCTGCAGCAACCCATGGGGAGGGTGCCACACTCGGACAATCAGAGAGGGGCCTTGGTGAGGGGCCCTGGTGGCACAAAATAATCAAAGGTCTGACTGCACAGAGATGCTTGGGAAAATGGTCACAACGGGGGACCAGCGTATGTGTGTTTCAGGGGAAGGTGGTGGATCTGATCTCCATCACCTAGGACATTGACATTGGTTAATCAAATTGCCAACTTTTGCTCAAACTTGCATGCTTTCTCAAACAGCTGTAACTGTATATGCATTCGTAAATCAGGTCCTTTCTTGAGTTGGGCTCGGGGATGTAACAACCGTTGAGAATCTGAGTTTATGGTTGATTGTGGGGGAAAGGGTTTGTGTGTGTGTGTGTGTGTGTGTGTGTGTATCCCACATCTGTTGCTAGGATGTTAGGAACAATATAGGAGGAATCACAATAATTGTTTGATAAAATAATAATTGCTTAACAATATTGTAATATAATGCAATGGTAAACTGGTTATAGGTTACAATCCTTTGCACGAACTGGCAACATTATTATACAGATTTATTGTTAATGATGGAAATTAAGATACGCAAGATATTTGAATATATACAGTTCAAAAGTTTGGGGTTAAAAAAAAGGAGAGAACATTTTCTGTCCATTAAAATAACATCAAATTGATCAGAAATACAGTGTAGACATTGTTAATGTTGTAAATGACTATTGTAGCTGGAAACGGCTGATTTTTTATGGAATATCTACATAGGCGTACAGAGGCCCATTATCAGTAACCATCACTCCTGTGTTCCAATGGCACGTTGTGTTAGCTAATCCAAGTTTATCATTTTAAAAAGCTAATTGGTCATTAGAAAACCCTTTTACAATTATGTTAGGACAGCTGAAAACTGTTGTTCTGATTAAAGAAGCAATAAAACTGGCCTTCTTCAGACTAGTTGAGTATCTGGAGCATCAGCACTCGTGGGTTCGACTACAGGCTCAAAATGTCCAGAAACAAATAACTTTCTTCTGAAACTCGTCAGTCTATTCTTGTTCTGTAGAAATGAAGGCTATTCCATGTGAGAAATTGCCAAGAAACTGAAGATCTCGTACAACGCTGTGTACTACTCCCTTCACAGAACAGTGCAAACTGGCTCTAACCAGAATAGAAAGAGGAGTGGGAGGCCCCGGTGCACAACTGAGCAAGAGGACATGTACATTCGAGTGTCTAGTCTGAGAAACAGATGCCTCACAAGTCCTTAACTGGCAGCTTCATTAAACAGTACCCGCCAAACACCAGTCTCAAAATCAACAGTGAATGCTCCGGGATGTTTCTCTGTCCAGTGTCTGTGTTCTTTTGCCCATCTTAATCTTTTCTTTTTATTGGCCAGTCTGAGATATGTCTTTTTCTTTGCAACTCTGCCTAGAAGGACAGCATCCCGGAGTCGCTTCTTCACTGTTGACGTTGAGACTGGTGTTTTGCGGGTAACATTTGAGATTGCCTGCAATGACAACAAGCTCAGTCCGATGATGCTGTGACACACCGCCCCACACCATGACGGACCCTCCACCTCCAAATCGATCCCGCTCCAGAGTACAGGCCTCGGTGTAACGTTCATTCCTTCGACGATAAACGTTAAACGCGAATAAATGCGTATATATAAATATATATTTTTTATATTCTCTCATTTATATATCTGACTGAGATTATGTGTTCCGGTGTGAAGATAATGGGTCACCCATAGGAATTATTGTTATTAGAGACAAACAAGGTTGAGTTGTGCAGAAAGACCAGCTTACACTCTCTCACCCTTCCACAGTCCAACATCCCATAATGGCCGCACAAGGCTGTGCAGACGGACAAGACAGACGGGCAGAAAGATAAGGAGCCAGAGGCTGATTAAGATGGGTACCACCAGACCACTGTCCCAGCTATATTCTTCCAGGTATCATATAGATATACCGTATCCCTGTTTGTCGCATCAGCCTGAGTTTCTTTAACCAATAACTGGGGCAAACTAAGTGGTCTAGAGATGCTACAAGGTTATTTTCAGTGATGGAACTTCAGGATTTTGAGCACTGGCCAGCTGGGCTAGTAGACCACAATTTGTACTAACCCAGGTCCAAAATCGGTGCTGAAAAGTACTAGCTTTGGGCTAGCTTAATTTCCATCCCTGGGTACTTTACTGTACATGTGTATTTGACCAGACCTAATAATTGATTCTTGTCTGAATAAGTACCACAGCAAGGGCTCTAGTTTGTAATATACATCCATTGTTAATATTGTCAGGAGAGATAATCTGACATCTATTTTTTCCTCTCTCCTCACATCTGATGTTTGTGGGTGCCCAGATCGAAGAGTCCTTCAAAGAGCAAGTCCTGAAGCTCTGTTTAAAACAGATGAGTAACAAGGCTTCAAAAAGTTTTCTTAATAAATGTGTTAAGTTTTTAAGTTAAGGTTAGTAAAAGTATCTCAGAGAATTGAAAGTACTGTACCTAGCATCTACAAATATTGGATGTTAAGGTACAGAGGAGGTGATCGCATAAAAGGAAGACCACTTGAAAGACCGGCAGCTCCCTCAGCAATATTAACACATTTCAGGTAAGACCCAGATGCAGACAGTAACGAAGTAGCAAAAGTTTATTACTAGTACAGGGGCAGGCAAACGACAGGTCAAGGGCAGGCAAAGATCAGTAATCAAGATAGGGTGCAAAGGGTCCAGAACGGCAGGTAGTCTCAGGGTCAGAGCAGGCATGGGTCAATAATCCAGTGTGGTGTGGCAAGGTACAGAACGGCAGGCAGGCTCAGGGTCAGGGCAGGCAGAATGGAATTTGAAAACAAGAACTAGAACAGACAGGAGCAAGGGGAAAACCGCTGGTAGGTTTCACAAAACAAAACGAACTGGCAACAGACAAACAGAGAACACAGGTATAAATACACTGGGGATAATGGGGAAGATGGGCGACACCTGGAGGGGGGTGGAAACAAGCACAAAGACAGTTGAAACAGATCAGGGTGTGACAAACATGTCCAGTACATCATACTTCAACTGAGTCACACAGGTATTTCACTGTAAATAGGAGTACGTTCAGTCGTAAATTCTCTCACCAAATGTGGTTTATGTATAACCGCACATCCACTCATAGGGAATCTATCAACAGTCTAAAAAGGAAGTACTCTAAATCCACAGAGGCCCTTTCAGGATGGTGCTACCATAGAGCGGACCCTGAACAATGTGGCCAAAGATGGCTGCCAGTTTCTACTGGATTAAGTCTTTCTGGATCTTGTATCACAGTGATGTGATGTGTTGTATCTTGTATTTATGTGATGTGTTTACGAGATGACCAACAAGGCCATATCAGATTGGTGGTTGAGTGCATCAAAGGGTCACCTTTAAAAATGCAAACAAGAGGAAAGAGGGAGCACTTCCTTCTCACTGCTGTAAGTGTTTCCCCCCCCCAAGGAATTCTTTGTCAGAAAATAACCATGTATTGGTCTACATGAGACTGTTAAATAGTTAACCAAATAGCTACCCGGACTATCTGCATTGACCCTTTTTGCACAAACTCTTTTGACTCATCACATACGCTGCTGCTACTGTTAACCTATAGTCCTAGTTAGATGTACATATCCACCTCAATTACCTTGTACCCCTGCACATCGAATCGGTACTAGTTCCCCTTGTATATATAAGTTATCGTTACTCATTGTGTATCTATTATGACTTTTATTTTTACAGGTTTTATTTTATAATTTCTCCATTTTCTTTCTCTCTGCATTGTTGGGAATGGCTCATAAGTAAGCATTTCGCCGTTAGTCCACACCTGTTGTTTACAAAGCATGTGACGAATACAATTTTATTTGAACTATTCAGTCAAGTAATAACAGAATTAGGACTGGTGCCCAAATATCACTGATGCTACCTGACCTGATTGCCAACAAGATAATGTCCCTCCTCACCTGGGACCTTACAAAAGTAAGTCTGTACTGCCCTCTCTGTGACTAATGTACAGCGTAGGGCCCTGTCTTTTGGTTAATCATGTCACATGACCTACACTGTAGATTTTAACCTTTATTTTATTTTCCAGAAATGAAAATTAAACCAAAAATGAAATCAATTGTATGAGGATGGTGCTGAACAACCTGACCTAAAAAGGAAAGGGGGACAGTTTGATAAAAGGTTAAAAGGTAGGCAGCGATATGACCTAGATGCAGAAAGTAGTGCTGACCGATTAGTGCTTTTTGAGGTAAGTTCGGTTTCTGTTCTATTATTAAAAACTAATTACGGTTTTTGATTTTGGTTTCAAATTCTCTATATTTTTTTACATTAAATACACTATGCATTACGTGAGTTGAATGTGTAACAACATTGAATACATTTCTTTTATAAAAGTCCCATGATGGTAGTGACTTACCATTACTGCTTATCACTCACTTATTGTCCATAATACTTTAATAAAATATTTGTTTTATTTGATGACTTTATTATTTCATTCCAAGTCATCATCTCATCTCTATAGAGCTGCTGCCTATGCTGTCTATTTTAGTAGTTCTTCAAAGTAAATAAGGCACACTTTTATGACTGCTGAATACCAACTATCAAGATAGATCATGTACTTTCAGGCTCGCGAAGAAACTGTGTTCTTTCCCTCTCCATCAGGCATTCTCGTGTCTGCTCTGCACAGACCAGAAAGGTCGGCGCGTAATGGATTATGGTGGTTGTAGTTAATTACCACGTTTTCTGCACTAAACTGTCTTTTAGTCTGTTGGAAACTACAACATCATACTGTTCAGGCTTCATCCGATTTATCTCTACAGAAACTGCACATCGAGCTCACATAAAAAAATACTAACTTAATGGTATTCAAATAATTGAACTGACGTCGGTTAATCGCTAAGGCAATAGCAGAAAGTAAATATCTGAGTGGGTCAATTTCTGCTACTACTAAGAGCTTTGAAGCGCAAGGCTAAACGTCTCAGCTGTTTTAGTCCCTTATCTTCCACGTTGTAACTGCGTGACGTGAACTCGTGCTCATGTGACTGTGTGAGAGCGAAGTCTTGCATCTCGCTCATCGCAATATCTGTGGTACTGCTAATGCAACGTTACTTCTCTGAGTATACCTTTAAATAAAGGTTGAACTCCAGGTCACGTGACATGATTAACCAAAACACAGGGCCCTATATATGAGTCAGAGTCAATGCAGTACAGACTTACTTAAGTAAGTATTAATTGAGGACCTAGGTGAGGATGGACACAATCCTGTTGGCCATCAGGTCCTCTGCAGCCAGTTCCTGCACCCTCCTGGACACAGTGTTGTGGAAGAACTTTAAGCACCTGTCAAGGTGTTGTAACGTGTTGGGAAGCACTGCACCAGCGTCACTGCTCACTGTGGCCTCCAGCCTTGCCCATGGTGAGCTGCAGCACAATCCACAGTTGCTTGGCCAGGTCGTCCGACAGGCCCCTTACCTTGCCAAAGCAGTTTCGAATTAGGTTCATGTTGTGCATGTACATGAGGTCATTTCATGAGCACTCCACGTTCATCATCTTGTGGTGGCCCCTGCAGTAGCTTGGACACTATCTCAGGCACTGCACAGGAAGGAGAATTGTTAATACACGTATACAGTGTCACATCAAATGCAACGCAAGCCAACAATAATAGTTCCCATTCAAGTGGCATGAAATGGTGCAGCTGGAAAATATATTCTTCAGGTTCTCCACAGCGACGCTGACTGTGCTGCATGATGCATTCCAGCATACAGAATTATTATTTGTCCTTTCATGTCTCACAGGGTATTGTGGTCCTGACGGAGGCCTGGACGGAGCCTGTCTGACTGGGAGTGGATTGTCACCTGGAGAGTGGGGACGGTCAATTGTAAATGGTTTAGACAGGGTTTTACGCGAATTTATGTCTTAGCAGGTGAATGATTCATTTTCTAATGATTATGCTGGCTAGCTAGCTTAAAAATAGCTTTGCAAAATAACTTTACCTTTCGGTATTTGACTACAACGTTAGTTACAAACTCCTAATAACAATGACTTGGACAATAGCTTCCAATAACGTATTACAAAGAAGAAAAGCTTGCTCCCTAGTCTTAAAAGAAACACATTTAAACGTACCCACCATGACAGGTAACAGCTGGGCATTGGTGGACATTGCACAACCAGTCTCAGTTGTAACGCATGTCCTGATTGACAGGTGGTTTCGCCAGACAACACAGCCCATGTGAGCTGTCACCAACCAACCAGTGTAGAGTATGCTGGTCTATGAAAACCTCATCTGATTGGTTAGAAGAAACAGGTCCCACTTCCCAGAGCCCCTGCTTTCTTTCTCTCCTTGCTTGCAAATTGCTGTTTGCATATTTACACATATTTTTGTCACTGTAGGTTGCTAAAGTACTGCCAAAAGTTTAAATGTGTGAAATTGACATCCGCAGGTGTACAGATGCAACCATTGCTCGCAAAAGTGAATTTTCAGCACTAATTAAGGTCGCTGCTCGGGCTCCGAATGACCTATCGAGCCGAAACTCGGGATTCAGGGTCGCCTCAGCTAGACCTACTCATAATGTCAGAACTGGACCATCAGCTAAAACACGTAATTACGTGTTTAAATTTTTTTTTATGATTTAAACAGAAGGTGCTGTGAATTTTGGGCCTGCTCTGAAATATGTGATAGTTGCATTCTAAACGTGTTGGACAAAGTGGGTTTGGTGTCAGTTTGTATCAGTTTGGTGTCAGAATGATATCTTATTGACTGATGGACGCTGACTTGATGGCTGACTTTTGTCAGTTTGCAATAAGTTTAAACAGTGATGAACCATCACCAAATGGACAGACTGAAATCAACACTAAAAGTGTTGGCAAATGGCATCACCGTAGTCTCTAGGCCGAGTTCAAGGAGATTCCCCACTTGACCGTAGCTCGCTCTGTCTGACCGCAGCAACCGTGCAAATACCAGGCCCGGAATGAAGCCTGACTAGTGATTTAATGATGCTTTGGACATATTGAGGCCTCTGGGTCACACAGAGACACGTTGTTTTCAATGGGCTCATCGGAGGGAGGTTGGGGTGGACAAGCCACAGAGTTATTCTAGCTGCGTGCACCAATTCATGTAGTCTGACACATCTGGGTTTCTCCCTAAGGATAACATGGGTTTACAGGATATTATGCTCTAACTCTACTACTGTGCAGGCCATTTTCAAAATTCCCTTTTGCCATGTGTTCAGGGTCACCTGTACCTCTGCAAATATCAACATGAAAAGATTGAATGGTCCCCTTCATATCCTAAAGGGGAAATGTGAACTTCACCATCAAATAGGGCTGAAATCCCCAAATTGGGAGGCTTAAATCATCACAGAAAGGGAAACAAATGGCATCACCATAGTCTCTAGGCCGTGCCGAGTTCAACGAGATGCCCCAATGACCGTAGCTCGCTCGGTCTGACCGCAGCGACCGTGCAAAAAAGTAGGCCTAAAATGAAGCCTGACCTAAATGACAGCGGCAGCGGCAGAACCGTTAAGGCTAGAAGCACAATTCAACCACAGGAACGTTCCTAAAGTCCTCCCGATCTGTGCAAGCCTAACCTTGACCATGTGGAATTAATTGACAAGCTGAAATCAACACCAACGAGCGATGGAGAGGAACCACTATCACTGCCCGGCCATCCCGAGTTCAACGGGCCAGTCAATTGGGCATTTCTGTGGTATATTAGAGTATGTCAAATCCGTGATGGTAAATGCCCATTGTAAGACATTGCAAATTGACAGCCGTGCACCTGGTAATCTGAACGGGTTACCAGTAGCACATTTAAAAAATGGTTTTTAATGCCTTTAGGGGGGTGCATGGGGTCCATGGCTGGGCAGGGAGCACTTTTTTAGAGGTCTTAAAATTGTGAAACTTTTTTGAGATTTTCCAAATTTGACCCTTGGGTCTTGACCTTGTGACCATTTTCCATATGAAAATCTACGGTGGAGCACGCGCGCCATCTTTGGGATTTTGGGGGTATGACACTTGGCATTTGCCATGTTCCACTTGCCATATGGTTTGGATGAACTGCCGTCCATTTGAGTGGTATTTGCGATTGTGTATATGGTTCGCCCAATGGCAATAAGTTGCCATTCATATTTGTCTATTTCATGGGGGTCTTCCCTTACCCCTGAGATAGGCCAGCTGCAAAGTCAAAATTGGCAGGTTAGGGTTAGGCATTAGGGTTAGCAGTGTGGATAAGGTTAGGGTTTACGTTTAATGTTAGGTTTAAAATATATTACTATTACTATATTACAGATATATTACTATGTGCCTGTGCCAGCTAGTGACCACTCTGCAGAACTGCCTCCAGAACAAAAAAATGCTAACCTGCATATTTTCAGGTTTATAATATTACCAAAAATGTCATTGAACTCTCAAAATGTAACCCTATATAACCATTACCAATTATCACTCGTTTTGAGAAATAAAGCTCACACACGAGATGCAAGTCTCATCACTTCACAATATACATTTTCTCCGTTTTAGAAATCCCACTGGGCACACCACTTCAATTCAATGTGGAAATGTGGGTAATATTTGCTTGAGACGTTGATCAATGAGATTTAAAACTTTATTCACCCACTCAAAAAAGACAGCCAGAAGTTGAATTCCCAATGTGTTATCACTATGCTTTCAACCATCTGAAAGCACAACCAAATTAAAAGTACTTTAGTGCAAGTGATCAATGTTGTTCATGATGCTGTACAGATGATCACAGCAATTGTGAAGATCTCCACAGACCTGCAATCTTTGCACGCTATCTATGATTACATAAGAAGACATTTATAGTTACAGTAGACTAACCTCAATGTGGCCATGGGATGCTTTCTTACATAAGAAGACATTTATAGTTACAGTAGACTAACCTCAATGTGGCCATGGATGCGTTACTCATTTTAAGGTTGAATAAATACTGTTAAATTAGTTAACTTTACGCTATTTACTATATTGCAAAAAATATTATTTCATTGTGTTTGGTTGACACCTCAACCAAATATCAACATTTTAAGGATCTCTAATACTTGGATAGTTTCATCTGAGCCACTGACGTAATCATATTCTTTAACTTTTATTTTTGGTTTCGTTGGAACATGAATCCAACATATAATTTGTTAACTTGTCGACAAGTTAATAGGCTATTTACTGTATTGCAAAAGTGATGTTGAATTGTGTTTGGTTGTAAACAAATTCCAGTTTGTCTACAAATGAATAATTTATATGTTGGATTCACGTCTCCATCTCAACCAAGAATCAAAGTTAAAGAATAGGACTGAATAAAATCAAACTTTATTTAAAGTGCATATAAAGTTTGATTTGATTGGATTTAGTCATATTCTTTCAATTAGATTATTGGTTGAGATTGTAATTAACCTTTTTTGTTGATTTCACGTTGAATTCACGTCAGTTGACAACTCAACCAAATGTAAATCAAAAGTAGAAGTTGAACTGACGTCTGTACCCAGTGGGCTGTTAGTCAGCCAAGAACTAGCAGAAGTTTACAGAGCCAAATGCGACACCTTATTTCAGTTAAAGTGGTAATCAGCAGTTGAAACAATATCAAAGCTACTCCCCGCCCCGCTTCGGTAAAAAGCTGTGGGATGGGGATGGAGAAATGCAACCACTCTCAAATTCATGGAGAGAGGTATGGATGCAAGGACTGAACATCCACGTTCTCAGAACTATAGTTTTAATGAAGATATTATCCATAAAACTGAGGAGTGAGGAAACGAGGGAGGAAAAAGTAAAGGGAGAGAGAGATGGATGGATGGATGGATGGAGAGAGAATACTCTGAGGTCTACACACTTTAAGTTGCTAAGCATTAATAAATGTGTCATGGGCTTTTAGAAATTGAACTTTGCTTCTTGGCAAAGTAGTGAGCTGCCACAGTCAGAGCTGGCAGCCACTCTCTTTAAGAGGTCAGTCTCCCCTGAGCAAGGCCTCTCCCTGAGAGCTTCTCCTGGATTTCTAAGCTCTTCTTAAAATGTTACTGGCCCTCCTCATTGAGTGCATCCATCACTTAATCTCGCTCCTCAGGTAATGGAATCCTCAGTAAACACTGCGAGCTAAGCAACTCGTGCGCCACATTGTTGCTCTGAATAAGTAGATTTGCCGTAAAGTTTTTTTCTACCCCCACTTCACTCTCCTTGTGACAGTGGAATTTAATGCTCTGCAACAATGTTACCTACCAGGCTCTGATTTGATCTGTTTACTGACGTGCAATATGACATGAAATGTCTGGATGAAGGGACTTGAAATTAGATCTGAGCAATCATGTACACACACACACACTTCAAGCCAGATGCTTACAGGTAATTATATGGATAAGAGGTTTGATTTTATTTGAATGTTGCCATCTGGCAGATTCCACAGATTTCAGGAGAGCGTTTGTAAATACCACTGGACTGCCTTGTGGGCTCAACATATGTGCAGGTGTCAAGAGTAATCTCTGTGTATATGTAAATAATCTGAATTCAAGAGGAGCCATGCTTAAGCATAGCAGCCAATTTAGCTTTTATTGTTTACCACATCCAGCAAGACAAATTGTACATTTGTGACCCACCACCTCGATTCGGTCTTATGTAGCAACATTTTAAATGGTGATTTTACATTGGATAAAAGTTTATTTACATTTTTTTCCCCCCTTTATTTAACCAGGTAAGGTTGTACAACTGGATGCCTTCAACTGAAATGTGTCTTCCGCATTTAACCCAACCCCTCTGAATCAGGTCAGGTGCGGGGGGCTGCCTTAATCGACATCCACTTCTTCAGCGCCCAGGGAACATTGGGTTAACTGCCTTGTTCAGGGGCAGAACGACAGATTTTTACCTTGTCAGCTCAGGGATTCATTTACAACTGTGACCTGGCCAAGATAAAGCAAAGCAGTGTGACACAAACAACAACACAGAGTTGCACATGGAAAAAACAAACATACAGTCAATAATAGAATAGAAAAAGTCTATATACAGCGTGCAAGTGAGGTAAGATAAGGGAGATAAGGCAATAAATAGGCCATAGTGGCGAAGTAATTACAATATAGCAATTAAACACTGGAGTGATATATGTGCAGAAGATGAATGTGCAAGTAGAGATGCTGGGGTGCAAAGGAGCAAAATAAATCAATAAATCACAGTATGATGATGAGGTAGTTTGTCAGAGTTCTCCTTGATGCCGGTAAGGCAGAGTCAGGCGCAGGACAACAAATATGAGCTGCCACAGGGACCGACTTCGGCTGAAGTTGTGACAGTACCCCCCCCTTGACGCGTGGCTACAGCAGCGTGGCTACAGCAGCGCGGCTACAGCAGCGCGCCCGACACCGGCCTGAGGGACGACCCGGAGGACGAGGCGCAGGGCGATCCGGGTGGAGACGGTGAAACTCCCGCAGCAACAAAGGATCTAGGATGTCTCTCACCGGCACCCAGCATCTCTCCTCCGGACCATACCCCTCCCACTCCATGAGGTACAGGAGGTCCCCTGCCCAACGTCTAGAGTCCATAATGGCTATAACAGTATAGGCCGGGGCCCCCTCGATGTCCAGAGGAGGCGGAGGAACCTCCCGTACCTCAGACTCCTGGAGTGGACCAGCCACCAACGGCCTGAGGAGAGACACTTGGAACGAGGAGTTAATACGGTAATCTGGGGGAAGCTGTAACTTATAACATACCTCGTTCAATCTCCTCAGGACTTTAAAGGGCCCCACATACCGCGGACCCAGATTCCGGCAGGGCAGGCGAGGGGCAGGTTTCGGGTCGAGAGCCAGACCCTGTCACCCGGTGCGAATACCGGGGCCTCACTGCGGTGGCGAACGGCGCTCGCCTTCTGCCGCCTCACGGCTCATTGTAGTTGCACATGGGCGGCCTCCCAGGTCTCCTCCGAGCGCCTAAACCATTCATCCACCGCAGGAGCCTCGATCTGGCTCTGATGCCACGGTGCCAGAACCGGCTGGTATCCCAGTATGCACTGGAAAGGGAAGAGACCAGTGGAGGAGTGGCGGAGTGAATTTTGGGCCATCTCTGCCCAGGGGATGAAAACTGACCACTCCCCCGGCCGGTCCTGGCAATAGGACCGCAGATAGCTACCCACATCCTGGTTGACTCTTTCCACCTGCCCGTTACTCTCGGGGTGAAAACCTGAGGTCAGGCTGACCGAGACCCCCAGACGTTCTATAAACGCCCTCCAAACCCTGGACGTGAACTGGGGACCCGGATCAGAAACTATATCCTCAGGCACCCCGTAATGCCGGAAGACATGGGTGAACAGGGCCTCCGCAGTCTGTAGGGCCGTAGGGAGACCGGGCAAACGAAGGAGGCGGCCGATCCACAACGACCAGGATCGTGGTGTTACCCACCGACAGGTGTGACCAAGGCCGCTGTGGAACGGGTAGGGGTTATAACTTCCCTCTGGGCAGATGCCTAGGCGCCTTGCACTGAGCGCACACCGAGCAGGAGGAAACATAAACCCTCATGTCCTTAGCTAAGGTGGACCACCAGTACTTCCCACTAAGACAACGCACCGTCCGACCGATGCCAGGATGACCAGAGGAGGGTGACGTGTGGGCCCAATAGATCAGACGGTCGCGGACAGCAGACGGAACGTACATACGCCCAGCTGGACACTGAGGTGGAGTGAGCTCTGTACGTAACACCCGCTCTATGTCCGCGTCCAACTCCCACACCACCGGTGCCACCAGGCAAGAGGCCGGAAGTATTGGAGTGGGATCTATGGACCGCTCCTCTGTGTCAAACATCTGGGACAGTGCATCTGCCTTAGTGTTCTGGTAACCTGGTCTGTAAGATAGGGTGAAAACAAAACAGGTGAAAAACATGGCCCACCTTGCCTGGCGAGGGTTCAGTCTCCTCGCCGCCCGGATGTACTCCAGATTGCGGTGGTCGGTCCAGATGAGAAAAGGGTGTTTAGCCCCCTCAAGCCAATGTCTCCACACCTTCAGAGCCCTGACGACAGCCAACAGCTCCCGGTCCCCCACATCATAGTTGCGCTCCGCCGAGCTGAGCTTCTTCAAAAAGAAGGCACAGGGGCGGAGTTTAGGTGGCGTACCCGAGCGCTGAGACAGCACAGCTCCTATCCCAGCCTTGGACGCGTTCACCTCCACGATAAATTCCAAAGAGGGATCCGGATGAGCCAGCACGGGAGCCGAGGTAAACAGAGCCTTCAGGTGACCAAAAGCCCTGTCCGCCTCAGCTGACCACTGTAGTCGCACCAGTCCCCCCTTCAGCAGAGAAGTAATGGGAGCCGCTACCTGACCAAAGCCCCGGATAAACCTCCGGTAATAGTTGGCAAACCCTAGAAACCGCTGCACTTCTTTTAGTCGGCCAATTATGCACTGCTGAAATTGCGGTCACTCTCCATCTCCACCCCTGACGTGGAAATGCGGTACCCTAGGATGGAGATGGACTGTTGGAAGAACAGACATGCACCAGGGACACATGCTCGGCGCGTGTAGCGGAGTAAATCAGAATGTCCTCGATATACACCACTACACCCTGCCCAAGCAAGTCCCGGAAAATCTTGTCTACAAATGCCTGGAAAACTGATGGAGCTTTCATTAACCCGTACGGCATGACGAGGTACTCATAGTGCCCTGAGGTGGTACTAAATGCCGTCTTCCACTCGTCCCCCTCCCAGATACGCACCAGATTGTATGCGCTCCTAAGATCCAATTTTGTGAAGAAGCGCGCCCCGTGCTTGACTCAATCGCACTGGCTATGAGAGGCAGTGGGTAGCTGTACCTCACAGTGATCTGATTGATACCGCGATAGTCAATACACGGGCGCAGACCTCCATCCTTCTTCTTCACAAAAAAGAAACTTGAGGAGGCAGGTGAAGTCGAGGGCCGAATGTATCCCTGCCCCAGAGATTCAGAGACATATGTTTCCATAGTCTCCTCCTGTGACTGAGGATACACGTGACTTCTGGGAAGTTCTGCGTCTACCAGGAGATATATCGCACAATCCCCCTGTCGATGGGGACGTAATTGTGTCACCTTCTTTTTACAGAAGGCGAGAGCCAAATCGGCATATTCAGAGGGGATGTGCATGGTGGAGACCTGGTCTGGACTTTCCACCGTAGTCGCACCGATGGAAACACCTACACACCTCCCCGAGCACTCTCGTGACCATCCCTTGAGAGCCCTCTGTTGCCACGAAATAATGGGATTATGATAGGCCAACCAGGGTAGGCCCAGCACCACGGGAAACGCAGGAGAATCAATGAGGTATAAACTGATTCTCTCATGACCCTCCTGCGTCACCATGCTTAGTGGTGCAGTAGCCTCCCTAATCATCCCTGACCCTAATGGTCGACTATCTAAGGCTTGCACAGGGAAGGGCATATCAACAGGAACAATGGGGATCCCTAAACTATGAACAAATGAACGATCAATAAAATTCCCAGCTGCGCCTGAATCGACTAGCGCCTTATGCTGGGAATGTGGGGAATTAACTTCTTAGGGAGCAGCTACAGAGGTGACGGTTTTGGAGAGCCTGGCGTGCCCAAAGTAAAATGCCTCCCACTCAGGCCCAGAAAATAGGATATGCACATATTTAGTACCATTGGATAGGAAACACTCTGAAACACACTTTGTCTGTGAGTATAACAGAATGGATATGGCAGGCGAAAACCCAAGGAATTTCTGTCCTGGAAAAAGTGATTTTGACACATTGCCTCATTTTGAACCCCTCCCTTAGGAAAATGACCATATAAGGGAGTATGAATGCAGTACCTATTGCTTCCTCTGGGTGTCAACAGTCTCGAGACACTGTTTTGATTCTGTTTAGTTGCTTTAGATGGCAGAAGAAGAAGAATTAGGAAGTGGTCACACAGAAGTCAACAGAAGAGAATGCACGTTCCCGGCTTGCGCGCACTGTGGTTTTTTCCTTTCCTATCGCCCAGTTTATATTCCGGTTGAAATATTATACTGAATATACATTAAAGTGTTCCTAAGGATACATTATCAATTATGTTTGACTGTTCTTGGACAAGTTTATAGGTATAGGTTGAACAAGTTCTCTTCACGTTTCAAAGGGCGAGTGGACGCTGTATTTTCTTATCATAACGCGCCAACCAAACGGAGATTTATGGATATAATAAATTACTTTTTCTAACAAAAGAACCATGGATTGTCTTTGTTGGACACTTGGGAAGCCCTCAGCAGAAGTTCTTCAAAAGGTAATTGATTTGTTTTCGCTGTGAAATGTGTTTTGTGTGAACCGTGATTGCTTATGAATTTATGGTAATGGAAAAAATATTGGAGGTGCTACCCTCAAACAATCAAATGTAGTGCTTTCGCCGTAAAGCCTTTTTGAAATCTGACAATGCTGTGATATTGCCAAGAAGCAGAGCTTTTGATGACTATGCAACACTTGTATATTGATGAATGTTTAATAATTCAACTTTTGGATTTTGAATTTGGTGCCTTGCATTTCACCGGGTAGTGTCGGGAGTAGCGCCCCACCGCTCCTTAAGAAGTTAACAAACAAAAACATGTGAGCAACAGGGAGCTCTGGCTGAGTCTGATGCCTACTCACCTGGGGTGACCCGATAGTGCCCTGCCTGCTGCCTCGACTCCCTGAGGAACCCCCCCCCCCCTGCACTGACCAGCAGTGTGTCCTCTGCGGCCACAGAGGGTGCAGGGAATAGCCCCTCCTCCGGCCTCCCTAAATTCAGTACCTCCTAGCTCCATAGGCGTCGGAGCAGAGGTGTTGGGGGATGGAAATGACAGGTCCTGATCCAGACGTCCACGGGTGGCCAGCAGGTTATCCAGCCTGATGGACATGTCCACCAGCTGGTCAAAAGAAAGGGTGGTGTCTCCCGTCGGACGTCCTCATGCAGACTGCATCTATATTGGTCGATCAGGGCCCTGTCACTCCATCCCGCCGGCGGCCAGAGTTCGGAACTCCAGCGCAAAGTCCTGTGCGCTCCTTGTCCCCTGTCTGAGGTGGAACAAGGATTCACCCACCCGTCTACCCTCGGGTGGATGATCGATTACTGCCCGAAAACGGCGGGTGAACTCCTCGTAGTGGTCCAACGCCGCTCCTTCCTCTCCCCATACGGCGTTGGCCCACTCCAGGGCTTTCCCGGATAGACCAGAGATTAGGGCGGACACGCTCTCGCGTCCCGAAGAAGCCGGGTGAACGGTCGCCAGGTAGAGCTCCATCTGGAGTAGGAACCCCTGACACCCGGCAGCCGTCCCATCATACTCCCTCGGAAGCGCGAGCCGAATCCCACTGGGACTAGGTGAAGGAGGGGTGGACAGTTGTGTGGGTTGTGGAGTGGGAGTTTGTGTTGATGGTAGAGGCGCTGAAAATGCTCCTCTCTCCCATCGCTCCATGCTCTGCAGCATGCTATCCATGGCTGTGCCGAGACTCTGCAACATTGTCGCATGCTGCTGAAGGCGCTCCTCGACTTGTAGAGGAAAACTGGGTGATCCTGCTGACTCCATGGGTGGTGCGTTATTCTGTCAGAGTCTCCGTGATGCCGGTAAGGCAGAATCAGGCGCAGGACAATGAATATGAGTTTTCAAATGCTTTACTCAATATTTCCAAAATACATGAGTGGGAGAAAAACCAACCACTCGAAAACACGGAAACAAAGAAACACAAACAATCACACACAAAAACATGAGGGGAACAGAGGGTTAAATAAGGAACATGTAATTATGGGATAGAAACCAGGTGTGTATAATGAAGACAAAAAAACATAGAAAATGAAAAGTAGATCGACGGTAGCTAGAAGACCGGTGACTTTGACCGCCGAAAGTCACGCGAGCAAGGAGAGGGACCAACTTCGGCTGAAGTCATGACATTGTTGGATGGGCTATTTACAGATGGACTATGTACAGGTGCAGTGATCTGTGAGCTGCTCTGACAGCTGGTGCTTAAAGTTAGTGAGGGAGAAATGAGTCTCCAGCTTCAGTGATTTTTGCAGTTTGTTCCAGTCATTGGCAGCAGAGAACTGGAAGGAAAGGCGGCCGAAGGAGGAATTGGCTTTGGGGGTGACCAGTGAAATATACCTGCTGGAGCGTGTGCTACGGGTAGGTGCTGCTATGGTGGCCAGTGAGCTGAGATAAGGTGGGGCTTTACCTAGCAAAGACTTGTAGATGACCTGGAGCCAGTGGGTTTGGTGACAAGTATGAAGCGAGGGCCAGGCAACGAGAGCGTACAGGTCGCAGTGGTGGGTAGTATATGGGGCATTTGGTGACAAAACGGATGGCACTGTGATAGACTGCATCCAATTTGTGTAGTAGAGTGTTGGAGGCTATTTTGTAAATGACATCGCTGAAGTCAAGTATCGGTAGGATAGTCAGTTTTACGAGGGTATGTTTGGCAGCATGAGTGAAGAATGCTTTGTTGCGAAATAGGAAGCTGATTCTAGACTCACTTAATGTGAGTCTGGAAGGAAAGTTTACAGTCTAACCAGACACCTAGGTATTTGTAGTTGTCCACATATTCTAAGTCAGAACTGTCCAGAGTAGTGATGCTGGACGGGCGGCAGGTGCGGGCAGCGATTGGTTGAAAAGCAAGCATTTAGTTTTACTTGCATTTAAGAGCAGTTGGAGGCCACGGAAGGAGAGTTGTATGGCATTGAAGCTCGTCTGGAAGTTAGTTAACACAGTGTCCAAAGAAGCGCCAGAAGTATACAGAATGGTGTCATCTGCGTAGAGGTGGATCAGAGAATCACCAGCAGCAAGAGCAACATCATTGATGTATACAGAGAAGAGAGTCGGCCCGAGAATTGAACCCTGTGGCACCCCCATAGAGACTGCCAGATGTCCGGACAACAGGCCCTCCGATTTGGAGGATTTGCAGCTACATTGATGGAAGAAACCAAGATCCAAAGTGCTTCACAGCTATGGCATGATGCTAGGAAGCTGCGTCTAACAGCCGGCACAGCGAATCGAGTCCCCAAACGAAACACCCAACCTTCATTGGCAATACAGCAACAAAGCATGGCAAAGAAAATTAGGTCAATGTCATCACACTCCTGGAGAGCAGAGGGCATGTTGTGGAGAACAGAGGCCTGGTGGTGCACCCTGACCATCCTTGGTTGGGAGCCTGCCCAGATGGGATCCTTGGTTGGGAGCCTGCCCAGATGGGATTCTTGGTTGGGAGCCTGCCCAGATGGGATGCTTGATGCAACACAGCTCCTTGAGATCAAGTGCCCCTTCAAGAGTTCCACGTCTCCGACAGAATTTCTGAGTCAGCCAATTGGGGAAATCAAAAGCTTGGATGATGGACGGTACCTAATTCGTCCCAATGGAAAAGATGGATTTATCCACCTTCAGGTGGGAAAAATGTTTTCAAGAAAATAGATTATTAGCTGTATTATTACAAGTATTGAACATTGTATTGTAAACTCACACTAATCAGAATTTAGTGGAAATGTGCTTTCTTATTCCTTCTTTCAGACACAAGTGACCATGATGTGCCTGGGCCTACAGAGCTGCAAGCGGGTCATCTGGACACCAAGCGAGCACATAGAAGTGGACATTCATACAAACGCTGACAATGTTTTTCAGTTCATTAATAGGAATAAAGTGATGTACATTTCTGGAATCCATAACCGACCAGTGCACGTTGTTAGTCATGTTGATTGTGTTAGACATTGTGTCTATTGGCTAGAAATAAGCTCTCCTCTCAGATTTACAAGACCTGCACAAATTGTAAGTATATTGTCAATTTTAGGGACCAAACTAATTGGCACAGTTTGTGAGAGAATCTTGTACACCTTAAGACGCCTTATTGCTCGTTCCACATGAATGCGGACATTAGCAATGCGGTGGAGCAGTTGCAACTAGATATTTTACAGTATTACTGGCATAGTAGTGACTGTAAGATTCAGTTCTTGAGTCCAGATTTTTTGCCTTCTGCAAAACACTTTCTTTGCAGTCAATAACACAAGTTGCGTTTGAAAAATTATCCAGAAACACCTGTGGCACAGTAGCCTTTATTGTCTCATGAGGCAGCCATGGAATGAGATCCTTGGTGTGCTAAGCAATGACATCTATCCAGAATTTCAATGTTTTACTGACCTGAACGGGTGACCTTTTGAAGCGTCTTGCTAAATCAGCTATAACAAAGTTCTGTCGAAGTTTCATTACTGTCAACAGAATTTGGTCTACATCAGGCATTGTTGATGATGTGGTGGCGAAAGCTTGTAAGCAAGACACAAGAGTGTTGAATTCTAGTAGTGGAATCCCTTTGTACAGCAGACAGTCTGCATCATCTTTCAATGTAACATCTGCAACAGACAGTGACCTATCAGGGGCTGGTGAGGTCGTCACGCGACGTGATGATAGGTCCTTTGGAGTAGGTGTGGTCCTCCATTGCTGGGTCTGACCACTGTGTTTGGGCATCATGGAAGGTCTTTGAAATAGGACCTGCCTCATCAGAAACTAATTTCTCGGCATGTCCAGAGCATCCATTATCTCAGCCAATCATGGCTAGCTGGAAGGTTCCTGCCTTATTCTGTGGCTAAACCAACTAGGCTCGTCATTTAACAATTTTATTTGTATTTACAGATGGCATACAAGTTTGTTATTAAGGCACATGAAAGTCCACATGTTCCAAATGCATTTCTGCCAAAAAAACATATTTTAATAATTTATAAAGTATTTTATAAAAATAATAATAAAATGCCTCTCCTGTGACATGCGACATACATCTTGCGTCTTGAAACGGGTCACATTTTTGATTGGGCCCCATTTGACTTAGAAGAGGTGCCTAGATATTAACTATAAAGCAAGAGAGTGAACAAAAATAACAAACTACCGGTACTGTAAACACAACTGAAATGACAATACACGTAGAGCAATATTCTACAATACATTTTGCGTGTTCAGGGGCCGATAGAAAGACCTCTCAAATGTTTGCCCTCCTCACAACGACGTTTGCCAGAGTAATCAACTGCAACCCCCAATGGTGCTATTCCAGTAGATGTAATCACCAGAGAGCAAACATAAAAGCAAACATAATCTTGTGCCGCTGAACACATTGAGATTGAAGAGTTGTATTAACGGCTACAGCCAAAAGTAGGTCCCAAATGGCACCCTATTCCATATAGTGCACTACTTTTGACCAGAGCCATGGTCAAAAGTGGTGCACTACATAGGGAATAGGGTGCCATTTGAGACACAACTTTAATGAAAATACCTCTGTTCTGTCTAGACCAATGCCAAACAGTACTTCGCTTTACCTCTGCCATTAATAATGCTTCCACTCTAGTATAGCTGGGTACATGGGACTTGGTGATAGGCTGATGAATTTGTCATCACTCAAAAACAAATAGTAAATTAATGTACTTTGACTCAGGAGAGGCAGGCTTTATACATTTCACCTTTATAAATGATCTCATTCAGGGAGACTCACAATTGACCAGGACTGTGGTGTAGTGCAGCTCTCCTCTCCTACAGTACATTGTTGCTGGCACTACACTTACACACCCCAGTACTCTCCTTGTACACACTATGTACACAGGTGTAAACAATAACCTCTCAATTTTCACCAAATCTAACTGCCTGTAGCTCAAGACCTGAAGCAAGGATATGCATATTCTTGGTACCATTTGAAAGGAAACACTTTGATGTTTGTGGAAATGTGAAAGGAATGTAGAATACAACACAACAGATCTAAAAACGAACTGTTCTTTTGTATTGTTTTTGTACCATTATCTTTGAAATGGAAGAGAAAGGCCATAATGTATTATTCCAGCCCAGATGGCAGCAGTGTGTGTGCAAAGTTTTAGAATGATCCAATGAACCATTGCATTTCTGTTCAACATTTTGTATCAAGACTGCCCAAATGTGCCTAATTTGTTTATTAATAACTTTTCATGTTCAAAATTGTGCACTCTCCTCAATCAATAGCATGGTATTATTTCACAGTAATAGCTACAGTAAATTGGACAGTGCAGTTATATTAACAAGAATTAAAGATTTCTGCCAATATCAGATATGTCTATGTCCTGGGAAATGTGCTTGTTACTTACAACATCATGCTAATCACCTACGTTAGCTCAACAGTCTACACAAATACATACGGGGTAAGGCCACCAATTCAGTGGCTTGTGGTTGAGTGTCC
The DNA here is from genome assembly GCA_003317085.1 of Hucho hucho. Classification (NCBI taxonomy): domain Eukaryota; kingdom Metazoa; phylum Chordata; class Actinopteri; order Salmoniformes; family Salmonidae; genus Hucho; species Hucho hucho. The sequence goes on from QNTS01004555.1 coordinate 31,946, forward strand.
ACCTTGAGATTGGAAAGTTGAAGGTTCGATCCCCAAGCCGAGTCCTTGCTTGGCACTCACCATTAAGGAGATACAGTAGATTGGGGTAAGGCCCTGAAATAGACTAGCATCCTGTCCAGGAGGTGTTCTTATACATCAAGACGCTGAAAGATCTGTAGCGAGACAGCATTTGCCCCAATACTTTTCAATCTGGTGAAACAGCAGCATCGAACGTGTTTATCAGACATTCATAAGTTCATGTCATAGAAATACGTAGAAAAAGTATTTGCAACGAAAACAAAAGCATAGGATATGTAAACATTATATAAATGCATCGTTTAAAGTGGCTAGTGATACATTTATTTCATCCAATTATAATTATTAAAGTGGCTAGAGATTTGAGTCGATGGCCGAACGGCATAGGCAAGATTCAGTAGATGGTTTAGAGTACAGTGTATACATTTGATATGAGTAATGTCGGATATGTAAACATTATATACAAAATTGTATAAAGTGGCAAATGATACATTTATTACATCCAATTCCTATTTTTAAAGTGGCTAGAGATTTGTCAGTATGTTGGCAGCAGCCACTCAATGTTAGTGATGGCTGTTTAACAGTCTGATGGCCTTGAGATAGAAGCTGTTTTTCAGTCTCTCGGTCCCAGCTTTGATGCACCTGTACTGACCTCGCCATCTGGATGATAACGGGGTGAACAGGCAGTGGCTCGGGTGGTTGTTGTCCTTGATGATCTTTTTGGCCTTCCTGTGACATCGGGTGGTGTAGGTGTCCTGAAGGGCAGGTAGTTTACCCCTGGTGATGCGTTGTGCAGTCCTCACTACCCTCTGGAGAGCCTTACGGTTGTGGGCGGAGCAGTTGCCGTACCAGGCTGTGATACAGCCCGACAGGATGCTCTTGATTGTGCATCTGTAAAAGTTTGTAAGTGATTTTGGTGACAAGCCAAATTTCTTCAGCCTCCTGAGGTTGTAGAGGCGCTATTGCGCCTTCTTCACCACGCTGTCTGTGTGGGTGGTCCAATTCAGTTTGTCCGTGATGTGTACGCCGAGGAACTTAAAACTTTCCACCTTCTCCACTACTGTCCCGTCGATGTGGAGGCCGTCTCGTCGTTGTTGGTATTCAAGCCTACCACTGTAGTGTCGTCAGCAAACTTGATGATTGAGTTGGATGCGTGCTTGGACACGCAGTCATGGGTAAACAGGGAGTACAGGAGAGGGCTGAGAACACACCCTTGTGGGGCCCCAGTGTTGAGGATCAGCGGGGTGAAGTATAAACACCATGGGACCACGCAGCCGTCATACCGCTCAGGAAGGAGACGCATTCTGTCTCCTAGAGATGATCGTACTTTGATGCGAAAAGTGCAAATCAATCCCAGAACAACAGCAAAGGACCTTGTGAAGATGCTGGAGGAAACAGGTACAAAAGTATCTATATCCACAGTAAAATGAGTTCTATATCGACATAAGCTGAAAGCCCGCTCAGCAAGGAAGAAATCACTGCTCCAAAACCGCCATTAAAAAGCCAGACTACGGTTTGCAACTGCACATGGGGACATAGATCGTACTTTTTGGAGAAATTTCCTCTGGTCTTATGAAACAAAAATAGAACTGTTCGGCCATAATGAGGCTTGCAAGCCGAAGAACACCATCCCAACCGTGAAGCACGGGGGTGGCAGCATCATGTTGTGGGGGTGCTTTGTTGCTGGTGCACTGGTGCACTTCACAAAGTAGATGTAATCAGAAGGAAGTAAATTTATGTGGCTATATTGAAGCAACAGCTCAAGACACTCAAGACATCAGTCAGGAGGTTCAAGCTTGGTCGCAAATGGATCTTCCAAGTGGACCATGACCCCAAGCATACTTTCAAAGTTGTGGCAAAATGGCTTAAGGACAACAAAGTCAAGGTACTGGAGTGGCCGTTACAAAGCCCTGACCTCAATCACATAGAAAATGTGTGGGCAGAACTGAAAAAGCGTGTGCGAGCAAGGAGACCTACAAACCTGACACAGATACACCAGCTCTGTCAGGGGGAATGGACCAAAACTCACCCAACTTATTCTGAAAAGCTTGTGGATGTCTACCCAATACGTTTGACCCATGTTAAACAATTTAAAGGCAATGCTACCAAATACTAATTGAGTGTATGTAAACTTCTGACCCACTGGGAATGTAATGAAAGAAATAAAAGCTGAAATAAATCATTCTCTATTATTCTGACATTTCACATTCTTAAAATAAAGTGGTGATCCTAACTGACCTAAAACAGGGATTTTTTACTGGGATTAAATGTCAGGAATTGTGAAAAACTGAGTTTAAATGTATTTGTCTAAGGTGTATGTAAACTTCCGACTTCAACTGTACATATTATCTCGTTGTGAGGCTGTTTTACTTCCAAAGGCCCTGGGTACCTTGTTAGGATACATGGCATCATGGACTCCATCAAGTACCATGCGATTTTAGACCAAAACCTGTCTGCCTTTGCCAGGAGGCTAAAATCAGGTCATCGTTGTTTCTTCCAGCGGGACAACAATCCAAAGCATACCTCCAAATCAACACAAAAATGGTTCACTGACCATGGAATCAAGCTTTTGCAATGGCCATCCCAGTCCCCTTACCTAAACCCCAAGGACTCTGAAGGATCTGGAGAGTTTCTGTATGGAGGAATGGTCTCAAATCCCGTCCTATGTATTCTCCCACCTCATTAAAAACTATAGGAAACGACTCAGAGCTTTTAGCTCGGCAAAGGGAGGGTGCACCAACTACTAAATGCAGGGGTGCCAATAATTGTGACATGCATGTTTTTGAATAAAATAATACAACTCAGCAACGATTTCAAGCATGAGCTGCTCGTTTCAAGTCCTGCCACAGCATCTCAATTGGGATTAGGTTTGGACTTTGACTAGGCAATTCTGAAACTTCAAATTTGTTGCTTTTTACCATTTTCATGTAAATTTGATTGTGTTTTTAATCATTGTCTTGCTGCATGTTCCAGCTGCTCTTCAGCTTCGGCTTCAATCTCTAGCCACTTTAATAATTAGAATCGGATGAAATAAATGTATCACTAGCCACTTTAAACGATGCCATTTATATAATGTTTACATATCCTACATTACTCATCTCATATGTATATACTGTACTCCATACCATCTACTGCATCTTGCCTACGCCGATCAGCCATCGCTCATCCATATATTTATATGTACATACTCGTATTCATTCCTTTACTCTTGTGTGTATAAGGTAGTTGTTGTGAATTTGTTAGATTACTTGTTAGATACAACTGCATGGTCGGAACTAGAAGCACAAGCATTTCGCTACACTCGCATTAACATCTGCTAACCATGTGTATGTGACAAATAAAATTTTATTTGATTTGAGCTCACAGACAGATGGCCTGACATTCTCCTGTAGAATTCTCTATTAAGGCAAGTCGTCCATGTCCTGAGGCAGCAAAGCACCCCCAAACCATCAAACTACCACCACCATGCTTGACCAATGGTATGAGGTTCTTTCTGTGGAATGAAGGGTTTTGTTTTTTTGCCAGACTATTACGGGACACATTTTGTCCAAGAATATGACTCAAGTTTTCCAAAAAGCACTTGGGCTCAGTGGGAATGTTTGAAACCTCATGTCTATCATAATTAATTCAAAAGTTATTGGAGTTTTTACCCTTGTAGGATGGCCAGAATTAGGGTGACTAAATCAATGGAAAGAAAAAGAAGAAGTCAAAAAATCTGGAAAATTGCATTGCGTCAGCTAGGCTGGATTCTGGGCTACTGGCTACCTGTCAGGCTCACTTCCCCATTGAATTTGTCATCTCTTTCTTCTTATATAAATTCATTAGGCCCTAATCTATGGATTTGACTGGGCAGGGGTGCAGCCATGGGTGGGTCTAGGAGGGCATATGCCCACCCACTGGGGAGCCAGGCCCAGAGTTTTTTCCCACAAAAGCTCTTTATTACAGACAGAAGTACTCCTCAGTTTCATCAGATTTCCCGGTGGCTGGTTTCAGACGATCCCGCAGGTGAATAAGCCAGATGTGGAGGTCCTGTGCTAGCGTGGCATTTTCACCCACTCTGGGCAGAGTGGGTGGACACCATACATATATTTGATTTTGTCGAGTGTCATTAGCTACAGTGCCTTGCAAAAGTATTCACCCCCCTTGGTGTTTTTCCTATTTTGTTGCATTACAACCTGTAATTTAAATAGATTTTTATTTGGATTTCATGTAATGGACATACACAAAATAGTCCAAGTTGGTGAAGTGAAATGAAAAAGATCACTTGTTAAAAAAAATTCAAAAGAATTCTAATGGAAAAGTGGTGCGTGCATATGTATTCACCCCCTTTGCTATGACACCCCTAAATAAGATCTGGTGCAACCAATTACCTTCAGAAATCACATAATTGGTTAAATAAAGTCCACCTGTGTGCAATCTAGGTGTCACATAATCTGTCACATGATCTCAGTATATATACACCTGTTCTGAAAGGCCCCAGAGTCTGCAACACCACTAAGCAAGCGGCACCATAAAGACCAAGGAGCTCTCCAAACAGGTCAGGGACAAAGTTGTGGAGAAGTACAGATCAGGGTTGGTTTATAAAAAAATATCTGAAACTTTGAACATCCCACGGAACACCATTAAATCCATTATTAAAAAATGGAAAGAATATGGCACCACAACAAACCTGCCAAGAGAGGACCTCCCACCAAAACTCTCGGACCAGGCAAGGTTGGCATTAATCAGAGAGGCAACAAAGAGACCAAAGATAACACTGAAGGAGCTGCAAAGCTCAACAGCGGAGATTGAAGTATCTGTCCATAGCACCACTTTAAGCTGTACACTCCACAGAGCTGGGCATTACAGAAGAGTGGCCAGAAGACAAAAGTAAGCAAACATGTTTGGTGTTCGCCAAAAGGCATGTGGGAGACTCCCCAAACATATGGAAGAAGGTACTCTGGTCAGATGAGACAAAAATTGAGCTTTTTGGCCATCAAGGAAAATGCTATGTCTGGCGCAAACCCTACACCTCTCATAACCATGAGAACACCATCCCCAAAGTGAAGCATGGTGGTGGCAGCATCATGCTGTGTGGGGGGTTTTCATCGGCAGGGACTGGGAAACTGGTCAGAATTGAAGGAATGATGGATGGCACTAAATAATGGGAAATTCTTGAGGGAAAGCTGTTTCAGTCTTCCAGAGATTTGAGACTTGGACGGAGGTTCACCTTCCAGCAGGACAATGACCCTAAGCATACTGCTAAAGCAACACTTGAGTGGTTTAAGGGGAAACATTGGAATGGCCTAGTCAAAGCCCAAACCTCAATCCAATTGAGAATATGTGGTATGACTTAAAGATAGCTGTACACCAGCGGAACCCATCCAACTTGAAGGAGCTGTAGCAGTTTTGCCTTGAAGAATGGGAAAAAATACCAGTGGCTAGATGTGCCAAGCTTATAGAGACATACCCCAAGAGACTTGCAGCTGTAATTGCTGAAAAAGGTGCCTCTACAAAGTATTGACTTTGGGGGGGTGAATAGTTATGCACGCTCAAGTTTTCAGTTTTTTTGTCTTATTTCTTGTCTGTTTCAAAATGAAAAATATTTTGCATCTTCAAAGTGGTAGGCATGTTGTGTAAATCAAATGATACAAACCCCCAAAAATCTATTTTAATTCCAGGTTGTAAGGCAACAAAAGAGGAAAAACGCCAAGGGGGTGAATACTTTCGCAAGCCACTGTACATCAATTATTGCCCTATAGCTATATTACAGACATCTTATAGCTACGATGAAAATTCCCACTCTCTCGACAGTTGACATGTTCGGTTGGATCAATTGACAATAAAAATAAATGTAATGTAATAAGTTGGCTAGCTAGCTTAGTTAGCCAACGGTAGTCTCAGCTAGACTTGCTGTCATGTCTCGTGCCAAAACTCCATGTTGCACACCCTCAGTGGGTCTTTGTGTCATCGTGACTTAAGATATTTGGTATTTATTTACAATCTATGCATGTCAAAGACGGTCAGTGATAAAGATTAAAAATTTTATTATTCTATTGTTTTAAAATAGGAATTAAGAAAAAGCTATATTGCACAAACCCAAACAAAAGGTCTGTTTGTCGTATTACGAGAAAGGGAGCCAAACGTAAAGTAAAGTCATCATTAAAAAGAAGCACAGACAGTGATAAAAAAAATCATAAATTTTAAAGCTCTGAGCACATCAAAAGAAAATATTCCTCTCCCTCTACTAATCAAAATCTTTCCTCCTTTTATGCCCCTGTGGACATTACACATTGTATCAGCTTAATCAATGATAACGGCTAGGAGTTATTTATCTTAATGATAAGCCAAGCCTGTTATACATATATATATATATATATATATATATATATATATATACACTGCCAGATGAAATATGACGTTCCTAAAAGAGCTAAAAAAAACTTGAGCTGAAGTTTACAGTGATGAATTTTCACTAAGGAGCATTACCCCCGCCAAAGAAAATTGCACTTAGATCAGGACCCCGCAGCTTAATGAATTCATTTAGGCTGTGAATCGTGTTATTTCAATGGAGAGGGGCCATATATTATTCGCCTCTCTGCCTTTTGGGTCGAAAAGACCTTGTATAATACTTACTGCCTCACCCCCAAAAAAATCACTGGATATTTTTAGGATTTGCTTTAAGGGTTTCTGAGTGTGACCGCAGACAAATACAGTGAAGGTATACAATATTACACAGTACCTACATACAGTATAAAACAACTCTTTTGTGCTGTTTGCAATTATCGAACAGTACGTTGGGAGGTTTAAGCTTTGTTTCATATATCATTGTCTAGATACACAGGCCCCAAAAGGGACAAATAAAATGTTAGGGTGTCTTTCATGATTTCAATATGAAAGGCTGGTGTTGTTGATGTACTGAAACCTGAAAATTATCCATACTTTTTTTTCTGGCTACGGTTTCTCTCCTTTTTTCCTGAGAAATGCAGTATCACTTCTGGTGATATAGCCGTATTCAGATCAGCTCTAGACAAGGCTGAGGGATGGAAGCAATCCCTGAGATGTGCACTTTTAATAGAGCAGATGCCAGACTGCACGCAGTGAAGAAAAACATTGAGCAGTAGCACGGGAGAAGTGAAAGGTTGGCTTCCCTCCACTACTCAACAGCAGGACGGTAGTACCCATCATTTGGAGTCAAACAACATCCGTCAATAGCCACTCGCATGGAAATATGTGCACGTCTGCATGCACGGCATCATACAACGTTCTACACAGTTACATGCCTTGTTTCATGAAATATTCCCCACTTCAAACTGACAGGCAAACGTTCAGACCGAAGTAGATGTTCTTGGATATTCATATTGCCAGCTTCGCACTTCCATCACAATATATTGAATTTCCTATCTCACAAGAAGTTAGATCAAAAGTTTAATGTTGACTAAGTCCCTGTTCCATCACAAGATACCTTTATCTCGGGGCCTTGCTGACAAAACAGACAGCTGTCAACAAGTTAATTCAACTTGTCGCAGTGCATAATTGGCTAAGATATGCATTTTCCATAAATAGGTCTGTGGCGCTTTTTGAGTCGTGGTCCGCCAATGTCCCCCTCGTCTTCCCATGATTCCATCAACAAGATTGCTTTCACACCCTGCCAATACTCACAGACTACTGCCACCAGGCCATACGCTCCTAATTAACACATGGTGACGAGGCAAATGAGAATTGGAGAGGACAGGAGGGAAGGTTTATAGCGAGCAATCGGAATAATTAGACATGTTATTAATATGCAAACGAGGTGATGGGAAGAGGTAATCAGCAGTGTGTTTAATGATGTGTAATGATGTTGCGAACCTGTCAGCCAATGTGACAAATACTTATTAGCAGACAATGGCATTGTTTGAATCAACTTGAAGGGTCTTATTTGGTTACTAATGGTTTCCAAATGAATAACCATGATGGTAAATGTTATATAATGAATGTATTACTATAGCTCCCATACTGAGCTCAATGGTGACAGTCTTATACTGTAATTGTAATCTGAAAATGATCATTAAAATCTGCTTGCATTCTCACTTGTGTGTAGGTCTTTGGTTTTCTTTGTGAAGCAATAAGGTAGCATAATACAATTGGAAAGTGCTAAACACCATTACTAGCTCAATAATACTATACCAATGCTTTAATCACTACTAAAAGTTATACCCATGAATATAACTTGAATTTGAGTCTCTTAAACCCGCACCTAAACTATGAGACATCTGCTGAATCGGTTAAAGCAACCGGAATTAGTATCAGATGTGGCAATTCAAACAGTTTGTAACAAATTTTTTATAAGAGTAAGGACATAATGTCAACACAAATAAAATAAATAGATCATCACCGGACACTTAATGTAGCCAATAATGAATTTGGCAAAAGATCTGGGTCCATTGGCATTTCTGCTAACAGGCATTGATGGTGCATTGATGATTTCATTCCTAGCAAAGGTGGTGTATTCTTGGCTGCCCTGGTGCCCCCTGAAGTTACCACACTGCTATTGGAAGTGCCAATTACGACTGTATGAGCCATCATCCGAGCATTATGATACAGGTGGATGGAAATATGAAAAAAGCGGAGAGAAAATGCCAAGAAGACTGGATCCTTTGGCATCAGATGAAAAAAAGGTAAAGGCTCCCACCCAAATTGAAAAATGTAGATATCTTTCATTGTCTATCTGAAGTGAGTTTCGGAATGACTCTGCACTGTGTTCCGTTTAGCCTATTCATTCAAGCAGAGCAATTAGGACTCATTAGCAACAATCTTCTATCATGCAATGTTTATGCCCTCCGCAACTAAGCGAATCAACCTCTTTATAAAGCCCTGTAAGTAGCAACACACTTAAGCCTCTTAGGCTGCGTTGACACAGGCAGCCCAATTCTGATATTTTTTTCACTAATTAGTCTTTTGACCAATCAGATCAGCTCTGAAAAAGATCTGATGTGAAAAGATTTGATGTGATTGGTCAAAAGACTAATTTGCGGAAAAAATATCTAAATTGGGCAGCCTTACTTATAGCCATCACTGGTGTGCATGAGTTCTATTTTCGTGCCAACTGACCATGGAAGAGTGGCTAATGCTACTTCCGGATGTTGAGCACCATGGGTAAACAACAGACTGCTACAACCTGATTGGCTGAACGCGGTGCGCAACATCCGGAAGTAGAATTAGCCACTCTAGCATGGTGGTGGAGAATTTGTTAATTAAGACCATGCTCATATTTTCCCAGGTTTTTTAGGCCGGCGCCCAATTAAATCGACATAAGGAATAATAGTGCCATCTGGTGGCAGTAGTGCTGGAGTTGAACTTGGACTTCCATTCAAAGACTCAACAAGAGGTTCTGGTAGGACTATGTTATTTATATTTTAGGATTTGCTTTCTCTACTGTTGGGTCAGTTGATTTAATTATTTTATTATTCTGCTTTGTTTTTGCTATCAATACACTATTATTGAACTGACCAAGTTATTTATGACAAGTTTGTGGTTTATGCAAGTTTGTTACAGTGTTCCCCTCCAGTTTATGGTCCTGCATATTGTCATTAGGACTTTTCTACCAGGGTTATATGTTGCATTTTCCTTTGTAAAAGAGCTTGGTTTCTCTGTCAGCTCAGTTGCAGTTGTTGTTACTCTACATATTTCAGGTACATTTTCCTCAACTCTTCATAGAGATACTAACTATTCTCTGTGTTTGTGGAATTGTGGAATCAATGAACACAGTTAAGTTACAATTTGTTTGTAACTTATTTTGTTCATAATGTTGCTGCTACCATCTCTTATGTCCAAAAAGAGCTTCTGGACATCAGAACAGCGATTACTCACCTTGAATTGGACGAATAATTTTTCTTTAATGAGTCATACGAGAAGGATTTACTCCAGACACCCAAACAGGCCCTCATCCCCGTCATTCTCAGGAGAAAGAGACAGAGGTTTCGCGGAAGGAGATCGGGGTGCCTTGTGAGGATCAGGCGATGAGTGGCTAGTCTGCCATTGTCAGTCGTACTATTGTCCAACGTACAATCGCTGGATAATAAATTGGATGAACTAAAAGCACGTATATCCTACCAACAGGACATTAAAAACTGTAACATCTTATGTTTCACCGAGTCGTGGTTGAACGACGACATGAATAACATACAGCTGGCGGGTTATACACTGTATCGGCAGGATAGAACAGCAGCCTCTGGTAAGACAAGGGGTGGTGGTCTATGTATATTTGTAAACAACAGCTGGTGCACGAAATCTAAGGAAGTCTCAGGGTTTTGCTTGTCTGAGGTAGAGTATCTCATGATAAGGTGTATACCATACTATCTACATAGAGAGTTATATGTATTTTTTATAGTATCTCATGATAATATATATATATTTTTTAATTGAACCTTTATTTAACTAGGCAAGTGATTTAAGAACAAATTCTTATTTAAAATGACGGCCTACCCCGGCCAAATCCGGACTACGCTGGGCCAATTGTGCGCCGCCCTATGGGACTCCCAATCACGGCCGGATGTGATACAGCCTGGATTCGAACCAGGGACTGTAGGAGTGCCGTAGACCGCTGTGCCACTTGGGAGCATCGGTCTGTCGTGGTATGTAGGCAGCTACGAAACATAATCTGTAGACCACACTATCTACCTAGAGAGTTTTCATCTGTATTTTTCGTAGCTGTCTACATACCACCACAGACCGATGCTGGCACTAAGACCGCACTCAATGAGCTGAATACCTCCATGAGCAAACAGAAAAATGCTCATCCAGAGGTGGCGCTCCTAGTGGCCAAGGACATTAATGCAGGGAAACTTAAATCCATTTTACCCCATTTCTATCAGCATGTTAAATGTCCAACCAGAGTGAAAAAAAGTCTAGTTCACCTTTACTCCACACACTGAGACGCGTACAAAGCTCTCCCCCTCCCTCCATTTGGTAAATCTGACCATAATTCTATCCTCCTGATTCCTGCTTACAAGCAAAAATTAAAGCAGGAAGCACCAGTGACTTGGTCAATAAAAAAGTGGTTAGATGAAGCAGATGCTAAGCTACAGGACTGTTTTGGTATCACAGACTGGAATATGTTCCGGGATTCCTCCGATGGCATTGAGGAGTACACCACATCAGTCACTGGCTTCATCAATAAGTGCATCGATGATGTCGTCCCCACAGTGACTACGTACATACCCCAACCAGAAGCAACATCAAACAGGCAAAGCGGCAATACAGGACTAAGATCGAATCGTACTGCACCGGCTCCGACGCTCGTCGGATGTGGCAGGGCTTGAAAACTATTACAGACTACAAAGGGAAGCACAGCCAAGAGCTGCCCAGTGACACGAGCCTACCAGACAAGCTAAATTACTTCTATGCTCGCTTCGAGGCAAGTAACACTGAAACATGCATGAGAGCATCAATTGTTCCGGACGACTGTGTGATCACGCTCTCCACAGCCGATGTGAGTAAGACCTTTAAACAGGTAAAAATTCACAAGGCCGCGGGGCCAGACGGATTACCAGGACGTGTACTCCGAGCATGCGCTGACCAACTGGCAAGTGTCTTCACTGACATTTTCAACCTCCCCCTGTCGGAGTCTGTAATACCTACATGTTTCAAGCAGACCACCATAGTCCCTGTGTTTCCAAGAACACTAAGGTAACCTGCCTAAATTACTACCAACCCATAGCACTCACGTCTGTAGCCATGAAGTGCTTTGAAAGGCTGGTCATGGCTCACATCAACGCCATTATCCGAGAAACCCTAGACCTACTCCAATTTGCATACCACCCCAACAGATCCACAGATGATGTAGTCTCTATTGCACTCCACACTGCCCTTTCACAGCTAGACAAAAGGAACACCTATGTGAGAATGTTATTCATTGACTACAGTTCAGTGTTCAACACCATAGTGCCCTCAAAGCTCATCACTAAGCTAAGGACCCTGGGACTAAACACCTCCCTTTGCAACTGGATCCTGGACATCCTGATGGGCCGCCCCCAGGTGGTAAGGGTAGGTAACAACACATCCGCCACGCTGATCCTCAACACTGGGCCCCTCAGGGGTGTGTGCTCAGTCCCCTCCTGTACTCCCTGTTCACTCATGACTGCACGGCCAGGCACGACTCCAACACCATCATTAAGTTTGCCAATGACACAACAGTGATAGGCCTGATCACCAACAACGATGAGACGGAGGAGGAGGTCAGAGACCTGACCGTGTGGTGCAAGGACAACAAGTCCTTTGTCCAGTGTCTGTGTTCTTTTGCCCATCTTAATATTTTCTTTTTATTGTCCAGTCTGAGATATGGCTTTTTCTTTGCAACTCTGCCTAGAAGGCCAGCATCCCGGAGCCGCCTCTTCACTGTTGACGTTGAGACTGGTGTTTTGTGGGTACTATTTAATGATGCTGCCAGTTGAGGACTTGTGAGGCGTCTGTTTCTCAAACTAGACACTCTAATGTACTCCTCCTCTTGCTCAGTTGTGCACCGGGGCCTCCCACTCCTCTTTCTATTCTGGTTAGAGATAGTTTGTGCTGTTCTGTGAAGGCAGTAGTACACAGCGTTCTACGAGATCTTCAGTTTCTTGGCAATTTCTCGCATTGAATAGCCTTCATTTTTCAGAACAAGAATAGACTGACAAGTTTCAGAAGAAAGTCTTTGTTTCTGGCCATTTTGAGCCTGTAATCAAACCCACTGATGCTGATGCTCCAGATACTCAACTAGTCTAAAGAAGGCCAGTTTTATTGCTTCTTTAACTACTTAGGGAGTAGTGGCGCGCTAGCTCCCGGCACTACCCGGTGAAATGTAAGGCGCCAAATTCAAAATCCAAAAGTTTAAATATTAAACATTCATCAATATACAAGTGTTGCATAGTCATCAAAAGCTCTGATTCTTGGAAATATCACAGCGTTGTCAGATTTCAAAAAGGCTTCACGGCGAAAGCACAACATTTGATTGTTTGAGGATAGCACCTCTCCTATTTTCTACATTAGCATAAATTCATATCCAGCGTGGGTCACACAAAACCCATAAGGCCGCAGGGCCAGACGGATTACCAGGACGTGTACTCCGAGCATAAGAGCTAAAATAAATCACCTTTCGAAGAACTTCTGCTGAGGGCTTCCCAAGTGTCCAACAAAGACATCCAATGGTTCTTTTGTTAGAAAAAGTCATTAATTATATCTCTATTTGGTTGGCGTGTTATGATCAGAAAATCCACCGTCGAGTCGCCCATTGAACCATGAAGAGAACACGTTCAAATTATACCTATACACTTTCTCCAAACAAATCCAACATAATTTTTAATGTATCCTTAGGTATCCTTTTATGTATATTTACTGTAATATTTCAACCGGACGATAACGTGAACGATAGGAAAGGAAAATAAAGTGGGGCGGGCTCACAATCTCGCTCCCGTGAAACGTTGTTGACAAATGTTGTCCCTTCACTACTTCCTCTTCCTATCTCTTCTGCTTAGTGCTATAGCCTCCAGACACTGTATGAAGACTGTTGACATCTAGTGGAAGCCATAGGTACTGCAGTCTCAGTCCTAGTTAAAATAGAAATCAATAGGCAGCCTGGACAAAAAGGTCATGTACAAAAAAAACTGCAAATCCGTATGAGTTTTAGCCTGCTATATCAGTTCTGTTATACTCACATACATTATTTTAACACTTTTAGAAACTTCAGAGTGTTTCCTATCCAATAGTACTAATTATGTGCATATCCTATTTTCTGGGCCTGAGTGGCAGGCATTTTACTTTGGGCACGCCAGACTCTCCAAAACCGCCACCTCTGCTGCCGCTCCCTAAGAAGTTCTTCGGGATCGGTGTCCCTTCCAAGGGACGGTTGAGCTAAAGTAATGTGATTAGCATGAGGTTGTAAGTAACAAGAACATTTCCCAGGACATAGACATATCTTATATTGGCTGAAAGCTTAAATTCTTAATCTAACTGCACTGTCCAATTTACAGTAGCTATTACAGTTAAATAATACCATGCTATTGTTTGAGGGTAGGTCACAATTTTAAACTTGAAAAGTTATTAATAAACAAATTATGCACATTTGGTACAAAATGTTGATACAAAATTTTGAACAGAAATGCAATGTTTCACTGGATCAGTCTAAATAGTTGCACATACACTGTGGCCATCTAGTGGCCAAAATCTAAATTGCACCTGGGCTGGAATACATTTTGGCAAAGCCCAGACCTCACAAAGCCCAGACCTCAATCACATAGAACATTTGTGGGCAGAACTGAAGCAAGGAGCGAGCAAGGAATGGGCTATAAGTCAGCCAACTTATCGTGGGAAGCTTGTGGAAGGCTACCCAAAACTTTTGACCCAAGTTAAACAATTTAAAGGCACTTCTACCAAATACTAATTGAGTGTATGTTAACTTCTGACCCACTGGGAATGTGATGAAAGAAATAAAAGCTGAAATAAATCATTCTCTACTATTATTCTGACATTTCACATTCTTAAAATAAAGTGGTGATCCTAACTGACCTAAGACGGGGAATTTTTACTAGGATTAAATGTCAGGAATTGTGAAAAACTGAGTTTAAATGCATTTGGCTAAGGTGTTTGTAAACTTCCGACATCATTTTCAGACAAGGGAAAATTATGGTCAGTCGCTTGTCACTCAATTAAAAAAAAACTTGTCAATACTTTGCCCCTTGATAACCAGCGCACTTCTGTGGACCTGATTCAGACCACCATGGAGAGGGTCCGTCAGGATGGTCTGTTGTTGATTCTGGTAGCGTCCCATTGGCCCAGACAACCCTGGTTCCAGGAGATCATCCGCCTGTTGGGTGGGGACCTGTGGAGGGTACTGTGTCTTCGGGATCAATTGTCCCAGCCGCACGGATCTGTGGGTTTGGCGCTGAAAGGTTGAATTGACGGCTTGAACATGATTACGACTCAGTTGGCGTGTGCACCCTCTACGAGAGGGTTGTATACAGTGCCTTCGGAAAGTATTCAGACCCCTTGACTTTTTCCACATTTTGTTACGCCAACTGGATTATGGATTAAAAAAATAATCATCATCAGCAAACTGCACACAATACACAATAATGACAACGCGAAAACAGGTTTTTAGACATTTTTGCAAATGTATTAAACATAACAAACAGAAATACCTTATTTACAGAATTATTCAGATCCTTTGCTATGAGACTCGAAATTGAGCTCAGGTCCATCCTGTTTTCATTGATCATCCTTGAGCTGTTTCGACAACTTGATTGGAATCCACAAGTGGTAAATTCATTTGATTGGACATGATTTGGAAAGGCATGTCTATATACGGTCCCACAGTTCACAGTGCATGTCAGAGCAAAAACCAAGGAAGGAGGTCGAAGGAATTGTCCGTACAGCTCCGAGACAGGAATGTGTTGGGGCACAGATCTGGGGAAGGGTACCAAAAAATTTCTGCAGCATTGAAGGTCCCCAATAGCACATTGGCTTCCATCATTCTTAAATGGAAGAAGTTTGGAACCACCAAGACTCTTCCTAGAGCTGGCCGCCAGGACAAATTGAGCAATCAGGGGAGAAGGGCCTTGGTCAGGGAGGTGACCAAGACCTCGATGATCACTCTGACAGAGCTCTAGAGTTCCTCTTTGGAGATGGGAGAACCTTCCAGACGGACAACCATCTCTGCAGCACACCACCAATCGGCAAAGATGAACGGAGCAAAGTACAGAGAGACACTTGATGAAAATCTGCTCCAGAGCACCCAGGACCTCAGACTGGGGCGAAGTTTCACTTTCCAGCAGGACAACGACCCTAAGCACACAGCCAAGACAATGCAGGAGTGGCTTTGGGACAAGTCTCTGAATGTCCTTGAGTGGCCCAGCCAGAGCCCGGACTTGAACCCAATCAAACATCCCTGGAGAGATGTGAAA
Organism: Hucho hucho; assembly: GCA_003317085.1. Lineage (NCBI taxonomy): Eukaryota > Metazoa > Chordata > Actinopteri > Salmoniformes > Salmonidae > Hucho > Hucho hucho. The sequence continues at coordinate 47,857 of QNTS01004555.1, forward strand.
ATAGTTTGCAGCAACTCCCCATCCAACCTGACAGTGCTTGAGAGGATCTGCAGAGAAGAATGGGAGAAAGTCCCCAAATACAGGTGTGCCAAGCTTGTAGCGTCATACCCAAGAAGACTCGAGGCTGTAATTGCTGCCAAAGGTTTAACAAAGTGCTGAGTAAAGGGTCTGAAAACGTATGTAACTGATATTTATATATTTTATTTTTATAAATTAGCAAAAATTTTCAAATAACTGTTTTGGTTTCGTCATTATGGGGTATTGTGTCTAGATTGATGAGGGAACAAAAACAATTTAATTAATTTTAGAATAAGGCTGTAACCTAACAAAATGTTGGAAAAGTCAAGGGGTCTGAATACTTTCCGAAGCACTGTACATACATGTATAAATGGCGCACGTTTGAGGGTTGGTGTCAGGATAAAGGAGTTTCTCTTTTTCAGAACTCTTTGGTGGATTTGTTGATCTTCTTGCAAGAGCTTTTTGAGCAGGGCCTTCCTTTTTCCACACTGAAGGTTTATGTGACAGCCATCTCTGAAAGGCATGCGTCGGCTCAGACCAGTGTCTAAGCTTATGGCACTGACCTGGGACTTGGCTTTGGTCCTGGACACTCTGTGTGAGCCGCCGTTTGAACCATTGGAGTCTGTGGACCTGAAGGTCCTTTCTTGCAAGACTGAACTGCTCATGGCCTTGGCGTCGGCCAAGCGTGTTGGAGAGCTCTACATGCTATCAGTACACCTTCCTGTTTGGAGTTTGCGCCTGGCGACTATAAAGTGATGTTACGTCCTAATGCAACTTTTGCTCTTAAGGTTATCCCTATTTAAAAAAAATCTATTTTTTAACCTTTATTTAACTATGCCTTATGTCCCTGGCTTTCGAGCTGTTCCCTTTCTCACATCCTCCATTTGCTTCCAGTGAACAACTGAGATTGCATGGCCTGTGTCCGGTACATACTTTACACGCATATACGGATAGGACCAAGGGTATCTGCGTTTGTCTGTTTTGCTAATCCGGCTTGGGGTAGGGCGTTTTCTAAGCAGCGTCTTTCTCACTGGATTGTGGAGGCTATCTCCCTGGCATATGACAGCAAAGGTCAAGGGTTACCTAGCAGTGTGCGTGTTCAGCCACTAGGGTTGTGGCGGCTTCTTGAGCATTGTTCAGGGGCATGATGATTGGTGAAATATCTGCTACAGCGAGTTGGGGTTCCCCACATACCTTTGTGAGGTTTTATCGCTTGGATGTAACTGCTCCCAGTGTGGCTCATAGTGTTCTTAGGGCTGGGTCCAGGAGCGGGTGTTAGCCAGAGCGCGGGTTGCGCATTTATCCGTGTTACAGATCAAGTTCCCCTGTGGGATTGAGTCTTGGGCTGCCTTGGTGTCCGTCAGTGCGCAGATTGAGCATTCATCTGGGTTACCACAGTTTCCCTGTTGGTTTGAGCCTGGGGCTGCTGTGGTTAGTTGATGAGGTGGCGCTTGAATGCGCATTATCAAGTCACAGCAGGTGCCCTGTTGTTTTGGACTTGCGGTTTCTTGTGCGAGTTCTGGCATTCCAGACTACTCAGGTCTTTGGAACTGTTAGGGTCTATGGACCGATGTTAGGTGGTTGATGTTAGGCAGAATTTTGTCCGGGTTACCACAGTTTCCCTGTGGGTTTGAGCCTTGGGTTTCCATGGGGTGAGGCAGCGTGTAAATCAAATCAAACTTTATTTGCTTACTTACAAGCCCTTAACCAACAGTGCAGTTCAAGAAGAGTTAATAAAATATTTACCAAGTAGTAACACAATAAGAATAACAATAACAAAGCTATATACAGGGGGGCACAGGTACCGAGTCAGTTTGTGGGGCTACAGCCTAGTTCAGGTTAATCTGTACATGTAGGTGGGGGAAATGACTATGCATAACAAACAAACAGTGAGAAGCAGCAGTGTACAAAAGGGAGGCGGTGGGGTGGGTGGCGATTTTATGAATTGTTCAGCAGTCTTATGGTTTGGGGGTAGAAGCTGTTGAGGAGCCTGTTGGTCCTAGACTTGGGGCTCCGGCACCGCTTGCCGTGCGGTAGCAGAGAAAACAGTCTATAACTTGGGTGACTGGAGTCTCTGACAATTTTATGGGCTTTCCTCTGACACTGCCTGTTAAACTCAGCAAAAAAAAGAAGGCCCTTTTTCAGGACCCTGTCTTTCATAGATAATTTGTAAAAATCCAAATAACTTCACAGATCTTCATTGTAAAGGGTTTAAACACTGTTTCCCTTGCTTGTTCAAGGACCCTTTAACAATTAATGAACATGCACCTGTGGAACGGTCGTTAAGACACTAACAGTAGGCAATTAAGGTCACAGTTATGAAAACTTAGGAAACTAAAGAGGCCTGACTGAAAAACACCAAAAGAAAGATGCCCAGGGTCCCTGCTCATCTGTGTGAATGTGCCTTAGGCATGCTACAAGGAGGCATGAGGACTGCAGATGTGGCCAGGGCAATACATTGCAATGTCCATACTGTGAGATGCCTAAGACAGCGCTACAGGGTGACAGGATGGACAGCTGATCGTCCTCGCAGTGGCAGACCACGTGTAACAACACCTGCACAGGATCGGTACATCCGAACATCACACCTGCCGGACAGGTACAGGATGGCAACAACAACTGCCCAAGTTACACCAGGCACGCACAATCCCTCCATCAGTGCTCAGACTGTCCGCAATAGGCTGAGAGAGGCTGGACTGAGGGCTTGTAGGCCTGTTGTAAGGCAGTTCCTCACCAGACATCACCGGAAACAACGTGGGCACAAACCCACCGTCGCTGGACCAGACAGGACTGGCAAAAAGTGCTCTTCACTGACGAGTCGCGGTTTTGTCTCACCAGGGGTGATGGTCGGATTCGTGTTTATTGTCGAAGGAATGAGCGTTACACTGAGGCCTGTACTCTGGAGCGGGATCGATTTGGAGGTGGAGAGTCCGTCATGGTCTGGGGTGGTGTGTCACAACATCATCGGACTGAGCTGGTTGTCATTGCAGGCAATCTCAACGCTGTGCGCTACAGGGAAGACATCCTCCTCCCTCATGTGGTACCCTTCCTCCAGCATGACAATGCCACCAGCCATACTGCTCGTTCTGTGTGTGATTTCCTGCAAGACAGGAATGTCAGTGTTCTGCCATGGCCAGTGAAGAGCCTGGATCTCAGCCCCATTGAGAACGTCTGGGACCTGTTGGATCGGAGGGTGAGGGCTAGGGCCATTCCCCCCAGAAATGTCCGGTGCAGGTGCCTTGGTGGAAGTGTGGGGTAACATCTCACAGCAAGAACGGGCAAATCTGGTGCAGTCCCATGAGGGGGAGATGCACTGCAGTTCTTAATGCAGCTGGTGGCCACACCAGATACTGACTATTAATTTACTGACTGTTACTATGTCACGAACCGGCTCAAAGTTCGTAACAAAAAAGAGAGACAACGTGGAGATAATAAATATATTTTGTTATTGCTTAACTAAAGTAAACTAAAGACAATTAACAATGGTGTGTGTAGTCAGTAATCAGTAGTGTAAGTGAGTGGTTGCATGCATAAATGTGATAATGAGGGGTGTTGAAAGGTGCCAACGCAAACAAACAAAAACAGCCACAAAAATGCCACAAGCAAAATCTATCAGTGTCTGCATGGAGAGAGTCTCCTCAATGAATGGGGAAGAGGTGCATTTATCCTGGGACACACCCGAACCCAGGTGTGTCCCATTTTGCTGACGACCCTCCCGGCTCCGCCCACCGACATTCTATTAAGGAAAACAAGAGCAAAGAGAAAGAATTCGGCAGACAGAGTGAGAGGGTCGTCACACCCCTTCCCATAAAACCAGGGACCAACAAGGACCCCGGAACACCATACCCGTCACACAAACAAATTGACCCAGCCTCTGGGTCCCAAATTGATGAGGGGGTTACGTGTTCACACTTCCACTTGCCCCAGCCAACCTCATCCTCCCCAGACCTCAGCAACCTTTGCGAACAGGAAGCAACCTTTAAGAGAAAAGAAGAAAACGAGACCAGAAGGGAACAGACAGGAGCGAACGAACAGGACAATACCAAACACAAAATAACAGGGGTCAGTCGCGTGGACCTTCAGGAACATAGCACATGAGAGAGCGCGTCAGCAATGACATTATCAGTCCCGTGGATGTGCCGCACATCGAGATGGAATTCTTGTAAAAACAAACACCATCTCATTATCCTCTAGTTAGGGCACATCATGGACCTCAAGAAGGTAAGAGGATTATGGTCGGCCACAATAGGTACTACTCCCAACCCGACATAGACCTCAAAGTGATGAGTGCTACGGCTTCTTTTTCAATGACCGAGTAGTTCAACTGATAATGGTTAAACTTTTTGGAAAAGAAACTAACAGACCTCTCAACACCAGACACATCTGCTTGCAGCAAAACTGGACCTGCCCCCACATGACTAGCATCCACCTGCAAGGTAAATGACAAATCCACGCAAGGAGCAGCCAGCACCGGAGTTGAGGTAAGCAACCTCTTTGCATCTTCAAAAGCCTGTTGACAACGAGAAGACCGTACGTAAACAGCCGTAGCTTTCAACAAATCTGTCAAGGGAGCGACCACAGTAGAGAAGTTCCTACAAAAACTGCGGTAATAACCAATCATTCCTTTTTAGTAGTTGGTGGTGGAAAAGCATCATTAGCTAACACCTTAGCCCGAACAGGACGCACTTCACCCTGCCCAACCACCTTTCCAAGGTATGTAACGGTCGCCTGAGCAAACTCACATTTACCCAGATTGATCGTGAGGCGACCCGCAGCTAGACGTTCGAACAAGGCTTGAATACGGGACATATGTTCCTCCCAAGTATCTGCATATATCACTACATCGTCCAGATAAACAGCGCACCCGGCCAGACCGGAGACAACCCTGTTCATAATTCGCTGAAAAGTGGCAGGTGCATTACTCAGGCCAAAACTCATAACCAAATACGAGTACAGACCAGCGAGCGTAATAAAGGCAGAGATTTCACGTGCCCTACTCGTCAGTGGCACCTGCCAATAGCCCTTTAACAGGTCAAATTTGCACAAACTTCGCTGCTCCGACCTGATCAACGCAGTCCTCCATCCGAGGAGAGGAAATTAATCTGGCTTACTGACACTGTATACCTTACAGTAGATAGTATGTACAAAATCTGTTTGTCCCATCCGGTTTACTGACTAAGATACAGGGAGAAGCCCAGCTGGAGAAAGAAGGCTCTTCAATATCATTTTCTAGCATGTACCTGATCTCAGCATCCAGACAACGCAGTTTCTCTGAAGAAACTTTATAGAACCGCTGACGAATGGGGTCAGCATCTCCAACGTCAATATTCTGTTCTATTAAGTTTGTACGTGTAGGTGTATCAGAAAACAAACCTGGAAATCTCAGAATCAGACCAACCATCTCTTTCCGCCCATCAACAGGTAGATGACCGAGAAGGCTGTCTAAAATATCCAGTGTCTACCCTGCAGTATCTTCGGGACCAGGAACATCTTCCTCCTCATGCACGGATCTAGCATGACAAGAACCCAGCGAAATAACGGTATTGGCCAAAGAACAGGTTTACCGTCCTCTGTAGACTCCCACTGTTCAGCCTCAGAAGAACGTACATAATAGGGTTTTAATAAATGTACATGGCACAGTTGGTGTGCTTTTCTCCATTCTGGAGCGGCAACTAGATAGTTTTGCTCAGTGCACTGGCGCACTACCGTATATGGACCTTGAAACTTGGCTTGAAAAGGAGAACCAACAATTGGCAGCAGAGCAAGAACCTGATCACCTGGACTAAAGTCACAAGGCTCAGTTCCCTGCATCAAATATGCCCTTCATCCTCTCCTGTGAAGATGATAGCTTCTCTTTAGCCATTTCACCAGCGGTGTACAGGCGTCGCCGGAAATCACACACATAAGATAACATGGACTGAGGAGACTTCCAGTAATCCTGGAGAACAGATAGGGTACGTGGAATTCTATGTCCAAACACAAGGTCATTTGGACTGAAATCCATGCTCTCCTGTGAAACCTCCTTAGCGGCTAACAGTAACCAAGGCAACCCCTCCTCCCAATCCTTATCCATCTCAGTACAATAAGCTCTCAACAAATACGTGTTTGACGGAAACGTTTCAGCGCTCCTTGACTTTACGCGTGATAGGCACTAGACAAATTGTGTTTAATATGGAGCTGTTGGAGAACCTGACCAAACAGATTAGAGGTGAAATTAGATCCTTGATCACAGTAAGACCACTAGTTCCTGGGTTCACATCAAGTGTACTGTTTTGGATTCTGCGCGTAACAGGGAATGCGCGCTCAGTTCTCTTTCTCTTCTATTCAGCAGGTTATATTCCGTCTAAAATATTATAGTGTATATTCATTTTAGGGTATCTGAGTATTGATTGCAAATGCTGTTTGACTTTTTTTGACAAACTTTACGGGTACTTTTGGGATATCGTTTGTCTGCATGGATGAAAGCCTTTGGGCAGGTGGATTACTGAACAAAACGCGCCAACCAAACGGAGCTATATGGATATAAAGAGGAACTTTATCAAACAAAAGGACCTTTTATTGTGTAACCTGGATGCTTTGATATGCCATCAGAGGAAGATCAAAGGTAAGCGATTTATTTTATGCTATTTTTTAGTTTTGTGACACCTCTGCTGGTTATGTTATTATGCTAATTGAGTTTTTGAGTGGGGGTGCTGTCCTCAGACAATCAAATGTTCTGCTTTCGCCGTAAAGCCTTTTTGAAATCTGACAATGCTGTTAGATTAACAGGAGTCTAAGCTTTTGAAGGGTGTGCAGCATTTGTATTTTCATGAATGTTTGAAATTAGTATTTTTGTAATTTGAATTTGGCGCTCTGCATTTCACCGGATGTTGTCAAAATCGATCCCGTTCACGGGATTGGATCCGTAACAGGTTAATCCTGTTTTGACGCTTTGCTTGTTTGATTGTTCGTCTGAGGGCATAGCGGGATTTCTTATAAGCGTCTGGATTAGTCTCCCGCTCCTTGAAAATGGCAGCTCTAGCCTTTAGAGCTAGAGTTGCCTGTAATCCATGGCTTCTGGTTGGGATATGTACGTACAGTCACTGTTGGGACGACGTCATCGATGCACTTATTGATGAAGCCGATGACTGAGGTGGTGTACTCCTCAATGCCATTGGATGAATCCCGGAACATATTCCAGTCTGTTAGCAAAACAGCATCCACGTCATCTGACCACTACCGTATTGAGCAAGTCACTGGTACTTCCTGCTTTAGTTTTTGCTTGTAAGCAGGAATCAGGAGGATAGAATTATGGTCAGATTTGACAAATGGAGGGCTGGGGAGAGCTTTGTATGCATCTCTGTGTGTGGAGTAAAGGTGGTCCAGAGTTCCTTTCCCCCTGGTTGAACATTTTGTATTTTTTGTTGTTGGTAAAACTGATTTAAGTTTGCCTGCATTAAAATCCCCGGCCACTAGGAGCACCGCTTCTGGGTGAGCATTTTCTTCTTTGCTTATGTTCTCATAGAGTTGGATGAGAGCGGTCTTAGTGCCAGCTTCCGTTCTGTGGTGGTAAATAGACCGCTACGAAAAATACAGATGAGAACTCTCTCGGTAGATAGTGTGGTCTACAGCTTATCATAGGTACTCTAACTCAGGCGAGCAATACCTCGATACTTCTTTAATATTAGACATTGCACACCAGCTGTTATTGACAAATAGTCACACACCCCCACCCCTCGTCTTACCAGAGGTGGCGTCTCTGTTCTGCCGGTGCATGGAATGTCCCGCTTGCTCAATATTGTCCGTATCTTCGTTCAGCCACGTCTCGGTGAAACATAAGATGTTACAGTTTTTAATGTCCCGTTGGTAGGATAATCTTAAAACTAGGTCATCAATTTTGTTTTCCAATGGTTGCTTTCCAATGGTTGCACATTAGGAAGAAGAACTGATGGCAGTGGGAGTTTTCTCCCTCGCCTCTGGATTCTCAGAAGGCTGCCCGAGCTGCAAGCCCTTTCCGGCGTCTTTTCTTCACGCAAAAGGCATGGATCTGGGCTTGTTCCAGTGAAAGCAGGATATCCATCTCGTTGGACTCGTTAAAGGAAAAAGTTTCTTCCAGTCCACGGTGAGTAATCGCTTTTCTGATTTCCAGAAGTTATTTTCGGTCATAATAGACAGTAGCAGCAACATTATCTACACAATAAGTTAAAAAAGAAGTTACACAAAACGAAAAAAAAAAGTGTGCATTATCAGGGTTACCACAGTTTCCTGTGGGTTTGAGCCTTGGGCTGCCTTGGAAGCGCACAATTACACAGTGCCCAGGTTACTGCAGGTTTCCTATGGGTTTGGTCGATGCTATGCAGCGTGCGTGTGTGCTTTACCAAGTCACAACAGGTGTTCTGTTGTTTTTGACTTGCGGTTCCTTGTACGAGTTCTGAAATTGTAGGCTTGCAAGATAAGTTTTGTTTTTCGAACCGTGGGGTCTATGGACTTGGGCTGCAGTTGCAGGCTGTCAGGGCGCATAGCCAAGATGTTCTGGTTTCCTGTATGAGGCTCTGACAGTTCGGATTCTTAGGGAAAAAGGTGGCTTCTGTAATTCCTTTTTGGAACTGCTGGAACCTGTGTGTGCTTGGGCTGCTGTTGGCCTACTAGTTAGTATTTGATTCAGTTGTGTTTGATAAACATTTTGATAATCATTTTGAAATATTATTTATAAATTCAGTACTGTTTGAATAACAAGTCAATTAAGTAAATCTGTAATAATAATTTCATGAAAAATAACCTGTTTCCATTAGGTGTAAAATTCAACTATTTTCAACTATTTTAGTTGATCAAAATACTTTTTTTTGTGTAGGGGAAATGGCGCAGCACAGCTTCAAGAAAAGAGTTGCTTTCAAACTAGGGATTTCGTGTCTAATTAAACAGTCTTTCTGCTCATAGATTATGCATGTATGAAAGACACATTGAGATATCCAGCCAAAAGCGGGAGGTTTAAAAAATATATATTTTTTGTGCTAGAAATGGCAGAATAAAAATGTGGCCCCATTTGGTGCGACTCCAAATGTGACCCCATTTGGTGCATTTGGTGCACATTTCAGCACTTGATGAAAACTATAGCAAATTTTCAGCGCTATCTATTTTCACTTGCATTGTTCTTTAGTGGAGAAGAATGACTTGTGCGTGAGCGAGATCTTGTAAGCATAAATATGTCACTCTGCATCCCAAATGGCATCTTATTCCCTTATAGGCCCCCGATCGGGCTCTGGTCAAAAGTAGTGCACTGTATAGGGAATAGGTTTTAATTTTAGACTTAGACACTAGCTACTAGAAACACCGCTTGTGGAATCCACTGGGAAAAGATGTTGTGGAGAATTAGAGAAGCCGCCAGTGCTGGTGACAGTTAAGTGGCTGGAATAGGCTATCAGAGCTATGGGGCTTTCATGACACATTAGTGAGGTTGTGCACCATGCTATATAGAAAATTCCCCAATGTTTGTTCTTTGGACCCAAGGGCTGATTTGTGTGCGTACGTACAAGCATTCATTCGTGCTTATGTGTATTTGTCACACGCATGTGTGCGTGTGTCTGTGTGTGTGTGTGTGTGATTTTGCTGTCGATAGTGTAATCTTCTGCATTAGGCAGCTCAGAGAATTAATAATTAATCAATATGCCAGCACATCCATCTCCAATGTGTTGCAGCACGTGTGCTTAGCTATGCTGATTAGGTGACATGGGCATGTATTGCACCACCACAAAATGCTTCACATTAGTATATGTCTCCAAGGCATGTATTGGATGACGTAAAATAATTAACTATTTACTTCCATGGGAGGCAGAGTTAAATTGATTCAATTAAGTGAGCGCAGACTCCGAGCAGAGTAATTAGAGGCACGGATGAAAAATAAATCATTATGACGAGTTAAGCGCAGCCTCGAGTGCGAAGTGCTCCTCAACGTCTCGTGTTGTCCCCGCCAGGTTAAATCACAGAATGGACAATGTCATTTTCATGTATGCATTACACACTGAACAAAAATATGAATGAAAAATGTAAAGTGTTGGTCCCATGTTTTATGAGCTACAATAAAAAAAATCCATATGCACCAAAAGCTTACAGTATGTCTCTCAAATTTTGTGCACAAATTTCTTTACATCACTATAACGAGAATTTCTCTTTTGCGAAGAGAATCCATCCACCTGACAGGTGTGGCATATCAAGAAGCTGATTAAACATCATGACCATTACACAGGTGCACCTTATGCTGGAGACAATAAAAGGCCACTTTAAAATGTGCAGTTTTGTCACACAACACAATGCCAAGTATGTCTCAAGTTTTGAGGGAGCATGCAATTGGCATGCTGACTGCAGGAATGTCCACCAGAGCTGTTGCCAGAGAATTGAATGTTAATTTCTCTACCATAAGCCGCCTACAACATCGTTTTAGAGAATTTGTCAGTACGTCCAACCGGCCTCACTACCGAACACCATGTGTAACCACACCTGCCCAGGACCTCCATACCCAGGTTTTTCACAATCGTCGTATGAGGAGGTAGGGGGGGCTGTCTGTAATAAAGCCATTTTGTGGGGGAAAACTGGCTGGGCCTGGCTCCCCACTGGGTGGGCCTATGCCCTCCCAGACCCACCCATGGATGCACCCCTGCCCAGTCATGTGAAATCCATAGACTAGGGCCTAATGAAATAATTACAAATTGACTGATTTCCTTATATGAACTGTAACTCAGTAAAATCTTTGAAATAGTTATTTTTCTGCATCCACATTTTTACAGTATGAGCTGCATTTAGTTGTTTTAGATCAATCATATCTCCATTGGTCAGATAATGCATAACTGACATCAATGTCATATCATGACTGGCAACTAACACAATTTGTAAGGACAGACGCTGGGAGACGAGAAGCAAGTACAGGGAGTGAACATTTAATTAACAACGGACAAGAAACAGAACACGGACAGCGTCTGGACAGGAGAAACAAAACAACATTAATGCTCACACGTGGAACAACCTAAGGAACAGACAGATATAGAGGGGGCAATCAACAAAGTGAAGGAGTCCAGGTGAGTCCAATGAAGCGCTGATGCACGTAATGATGGTGACAGGTGTGCGTAATGAATGGCAGCCTGGCGCCCTCCAGCGCCAGAGAGGGGGAGTGGGATCAGGCGTGACAGTACCCACACCTCTAGGGGCGCTACCTGGCGTCCCACTTGGGCCAGCCTGACGGGCCAGCCAAGGCGTGGGAGCCGGATGAGCCGGCCGAGGCGTGGAAGCCTGACGAGCCGGCGGAGGCGTGGAAGCCCGTCGAGCCGGCGGAGGCGTGGGACTGCTACTCTCTGTTTATCATATATGCATAGTCACTTTAACCACCTACATGTACATACTACCTCAATTAGCCCGACCTGTTTATAGCCTTGCTGCCTGTATATAGCCTTGCTACTGTTATAGCCTCGCAACTGTATATAGCCTCTCTACTGTTATTATTCACAGTCTTTTACTGTTGTTTTTTATTTCTTACTTATCTATTGTTCACCTAATACCAATTTTTTACTTAAAAAATGCACTGTTGGTTAGGGCCTGTAAGTAAGCACTTCACTGTAAGGTCTACACCTGTTGTATTCGGCGCACGTGACAAATAAACTTTGATTTGATTTGATTCACGACTTTCTTGGTGTGTTTGGACCATTATAGTTTGTTGGCGATGTGGACACCAAGTAACTTGAAACTCTCAACCTGCTCCACTACAGCCCCGTCAATGTGAATGGTGGCATATTCGGTACTCCTTTTCGTGTAGTCCACGATCATCTCATTTCTCTTGCTCATTTTGAGGGAGAGGTTGTTGTCCTGGCACCACACTGCCAGTTCTCTGACCTCCTCCCTATAGGCTGTCTCATCGTTGTCGGTGATCAGGCCTACCACCATTGTGTTGACAGCAAACTTAATGATGGTGTCGGAGTTGTGCTTGGCCACGCAGGTGAACAAAGAGTACAGGAGGGGACAAAGCACGCACCCCTGAGGGGCCCCCGTGTTGAGGGTCAGTGTGGCAGATGTGTTGTTGCTGACCCTTACCACCTGGGGGCAGCTTGTCAGGAAGTCCAGGATCCAGTTGTAGAGGGAGGTGTTTAGTCCCAGGGTCCTTAGCTTAGTAATGAGCTTTGCTTTGAGGGCACTATGGTGTTGAACGCTGAGCTGTAGTCAATGAACAGCATTCTCACATATGTGTTCCTTTTGTCCAGGTGGGAAAGGGCAGTGTGGAGTGCGATTGAGATTGCACCATCTGTGGATCTGTTGGGGTGCTACGTGAATTGGAGTAGGTCTAGGGTTTCCGGGATGTTGCTCATGTGAGCTATGACCAGCCTTTCAAAGCACTTCATGGCTACTGACGTGAGTGCTATGGAGCGGTAGTCATTTAGGCAGGTTACCTTCGCTTTCCTGGGTAAAGGGACTATGGTGGTCTGCTTGAAACATTAAGCGCATGCTCTGAGTATTCATCCTAGTCCCGCGGCCCTGTGAATGTTGACCTGTTTAAAGGTCTTGCTCACGTCGGCTACGGAGAGCATGATCACATTGTCATCCGGAACAGCTGGTGCTCTCCTGCATGCTTCAGTGTTTCTTGCCTCGAAGCAAGCATAAAAAGGCATTTAGCACGCCTGGTACGCTACCGTTCAAATGTTTGGCGTCACTTAGAAATGTCCTTGTTTTTGAAAGAAAAGCAATTTTTTTGTCCTTTAATGTTGTAAATGATTACTGTAGCTGGAAATTATTTTTATGAAATATCTACATATGCGTACAGAGGCCCATTATCAGCAGCCATCATTCCTGTGTTCCAATGGCACATTGTGTTAGCTAATCCAAGTTTATCATTTTAAAAGGCTAATTGATCATTAGAAAACCCTTTTGCAATTATGTTAGCACAGCTGAAAACTGTTGTATGATTAAAGAAGCAATAAAACTGGCCTTCTTTAGACTAGTAGAGTATCTGGAGCATCAACATTTGTGGGTTCGATTACAGGCTCAAAATGGCTAGAACCAAGAACTTTCTTCTGAAACTCGTCAGTCTATTCTAGTTCTGAGAAATAAAGGCTATTCCTTTCGAGTAATTGCCAAGAAACTGAAGATCTAGTACAATGCTGTGTACTACTGCCTTCATAGAACAGCACAACCTGGCTCTAACCAGAATAGAAAGAGGAGTGGGAGGCCCCGGTGCACAACTGAGCAAGAGGAGGAGTACATTAGAGTGTCTAGTTTGAGAAACAGACGCCTCACAATTCCTCAACTGGTAGCTTCATTAAATAGTACCCGCAAAACACCAGTCTCAACGTCAACAGTGAAGAGGCGACTCCGGGATGCTGGCCTTCTAAAGGACTGGAATCAACTCCTTTTGCTTGCAGCCAGATAATCTTTTAACAAAGGTAACTTGTGGAAATAGTCAGAATAAGTAAACTAAGTTATGCCTTTTTTTGTTGTTGCCTTGGACACAATCCAACAAGTCTGGTCATTTTGTAGAATGAAAATGATTATTGAGAAACAAACAGTTAATTTAGATACTTTTACATACATTAATAATTATAATAATTATTATCTTAAAAGGTGATGAAATGTCCTGTAATTGCAATCATAAGAGAAAACTCGGATGCAAAGAATGGTGACAGGACATTTTTCAGTTGTAAAAAAAAACTATATCAAGCGTGCTGCAAAACTTTTTGACTTCTTGGCTCCAAGATCATGTGCTTTTGCATTCTCATTTGCACTCCATCACACTCTGGACTGAGGCAGAGTTTGACTGCAGAGGCACACACACATGCTTTCTGATAATCCCCCTCCACTCCTCATGCAGAGTTTGATGAAGATTGGTGTCAGTCGAGGGAAAGAGTGATCAATTCTGTAGGAGAACAATCTTTTCTCTGAGACTGTCACTATGATGTATTATTCTCACCAAAATAATCAATTTCAAACCCTGGACCTTTCTTTACAGAGATTAACGATGCTCATTGCATTTGATGCACATTTGGACAATAACAACATTGTGCAGAGTATGCTGTGTTCAACAGCAACTGACTAGGTATCCCCTTCCCTTTCCCCTCCAAGCTCGTCACCAAACTTAGGACACCTCCCTCTGCAACTGGATCCTGCAACTGGCTCCTAGGGGGTAAGGGTAAGCAACATCAACTCTGCCACACTGACCCTCCACACACGGGCCTCTTAGTCCCCTCCTATATTCCATGTTCATCCAAGACTGCATGGCCACGCATGACTCCCAACACCATCATCAAGTTTGCTGACGACACGACGGTGGTAAGCTTGATCACCGGCGACGATGAGACTACAGGGAGGAGGTCAGTGATCTGGCAGTGTGGTGCCAGAACAACAACCTCTCCCGCAGTGTGGTGCCAGAACAACAACCTCTCCCTCAACGTCCGAAAGACCAAGGTCCACACACACTCACACAGTCGTGAAGAAGGTGCGGCAGCATCTCTTCCCCAATAGGATGTTGAAATTGTTTGGCATGGGCCCTCAAATCCTCAAACAGTTCTACAGCTGTACTATTGGGCGCATTTTCACTGGCTGCATCACTGTTTGATATGGTAAAAGCACTGCCCTCGATCACATGGCACAACAGAGGGTGGTATGGGCAGCCCAGTATATCCCTGGGGCTGTGCTCCTATCGGGCGGGGTGAAAGGAAGCTATAAGATTGCTAAATAGCTAACAAAAGGGTTTAACCTTGTATTTTATTTTTGCGTTGTCTCTGCACACTCACAGAGCCCTACACTGACACTCCAACACATACACAAACACTCACTTCATAATTTGCTCACACATATTATGCACATACACTACCATTTAAACGTTTGGGGTCACTTAGAAATGTCCTTGTTTTTGAAAGAAAAGCAAATATTTTGTCCATTAAAATAACATAAAATTGATCAGAAATACAGTGTAGACATTGTTAATGTTGTAAATGACTATTGTAGCTGGAAACGTCTGATTTTTAATAGAATATGTACATAGGGGTACAGAGGCCCATTATCAACATCCATCACTCCTGTGTTCCAATGGCACGTTGTGTTAGCTAATCCAAGTTGATCATTTTAAAAGGCTAATTGATCATTAGAAAACCCATTTGCAATTATGTTAGCACAGATGAAAACTGTTGTCCTGATTAATAGAATCTATTGTTTTTATACATGTCTTACTACTCGAAAGTTGTCTTAATTCTCCACTCCTGTGGCTTATTTTTCAAATTGGCATGTTTTGTTTCTAAATGTCTGCGCAAGAGTGAAGTTTTCATCGAGTTGTGAGATTACTGTACTTTTGCACATATAACACACTGTGGCTGAGGAAAGGCACTACTCCCAATATAAGTGAACCCCAAATCAATGTAGTTCTCATCATATTTGTGCCTCTTCTACAGTCCAACGTCCCTGTCTGTTCGGTGCTTTCCCGGATAAGGGGGCAGTAGCTCTTCGGATTCATAACTGTCAGTGTCCATGCTAGCTGGGCTAACAACATATGTAGAATTATGTAGAATTACTGATGCTAGCATTGGATGTGCTCGTGGAAGCAGAACAACTTGAGTCGTCGACAGGCACCAATGTAGTACTGGTGGTAGTAGCAGTACTACCATTAGAGCTGGTATGTGTCTCTATGGACGCGGGCCTTACTTTTTTAAACCATTTATCAATTTTCTAGCAAACAAAATGAGCAGCAGCTACGTTTGGCTACATATGGACTGTTAGTGGAATTCCCGCGAGAGAGTAACGGTTAATGTGATTGGATGTTAATTATTTGACTAGGCTACCTGTATTTCACATTGTGTTGTTATTTCGCTGAACACTAGATGGTTTAATTTTATTTTTGGCAGTGATACGAGGCTACTCATGCGAGAAAAAAACTCACCAAATGTATAGCCCCATTGGAAAATATAAATGGACTGTTTGAAAATGTGAAGAAAAAAATACATATTTTTTAAATGTGTATCACATTTTTATTTGGCGTACCCCGACGGCATTGCGTACCTTAGTTTGGGAATACCTGATCTAGAGGGACAAGTGCTCTCTCCCCCACTAACAGACATTTAAGTTGGAGCCAAATCTTGTAGCCTTTGTGTACTTGAAAAGTTTGAAAAATTTATTATATCCAGGAAGGCTGGGCTTCTGAAGGCGGGCTCTGCACCCATTGGCCCGTTGGGCTTGATTTCAGTTTTCAGATTAATATGATTAGTTGTTTACTCCCCATAGTATCCTATACCGAGTGACCGACTGAAAGGTAACCTAAGGATGATCCCTCACAAACTCATTCCAATTTGACAATTCAATTGGTCCATGTCCTTAGAAGAATAGACAGACATGACGTATAACATCGTTGGTATAACAAACCAGTCCAGAACCCTTAAAGCTACAGTCTGTGATTGGTACACCATTTTTGGTCTCAGCTGTTACCAAAATAAGTGGCGGGGCAGCTGTTTTGTTGTTTTTCAAAATGCGGATTTCCCCTTTAACATAAATTTCTCAAACATCCCAATAGATGTCAGAATTATGTAAAAATAACCTCCATTTATCTAACTACACCCATTCAAGCAGGCCAAATAGATTTTCCTCTTTGTCTGGGGAAAAGGGGCAAATGAGATGATGAGCAATTGCAAACATATCTAAATGGCTGTCACCTTGGGTCACAGCCCTGTAATGTAATTCATTCCAACATCACTGAGGTAAATATCTGTGAAAATGAGATCAATGCTCTTATATCTGGAGGGAGACCAATTGTCTGGGCTCCCAGAACTAATCTGTTTGCAGAGATGTTTGAAATCTAATCCAACAGCTATTCAAACTTTCTCCTCTTTCCAAAACACGTATGAATTACAGACCTTGCCCTCCTTTGAGGCATCGCTCGTCTGTGTCGGCTAAAGCTGATCTAGGTCTAATTTATGTGAACTTATGGCATTCTGTCTCCCCCTCTTTACTATCCCAGTGTTGTGCCTTATTAGCTGTTCCAAGGACAAAGGGATTTGAGTGGCGTGCTGAGGGTAATGGGTTAACTCACCATTACCGAGCCTTCTCAGAGAGAGAGACAGAGAGAGAGCGAAAGAGAGAGGTAAAGTCTGTGTTGGCCATACTTCTCTGAGAAGGCTACATACACACAGAGAGAGAAGATGAGAGAGACAGAGAATACAGAGGGAGAGAGAGAACACTTTGATGGAGCTATGGCCTCTTTGACCCTCTCAAGAAGTAGATTGACTTGAAACTGTGCTGAAGGAGCCGGGGCCTCAAGACAGGATGTGACGAGAGGATCTGTGTCAAGGTCTTGGAGCTGTCAGAGGGAGGCGCGACTAGGCTCGGATGAGATGAAACTCGGCTGTCACAGCTTAATGTGTTCAGACAGGGACAGATGTGGCGCCAGTCACCAGAGATTCAGTGACTTTAGTTGTTTGTGGTGCACATTGGCTCATTGGAGAGCGTCCATAGTACAGTATGCTCTAGTTTAAAGCTGGTGAAGTTACAAACTCCCAAAGAACTCACTTCATTTGGGCTTCTATGTGTGAGTAGTTTGTGCACCTGACCTTTTACACTTGATTATAACTTTCTTGAATAAACCCTTTTCCATGCCTAGAAATGCTTTAGAAATTATTGTAAGTTATAAATGCTAATAAATTATAATGCTTATGTTTATGAAGGTTTTTATATTCACGCTATATGCATTGTTCTTTCGAAGGCCAAACCCACTGCTGGTGTGTGTGGCCAAATACCAATTTCTTCATGTCATATGGTCAACAATGGTGGGTTTGGCCTTCGGAAGAACAATGCATATTCTGAAAGTACCTCATCCCTACTGTAAAATATGGTGGTGGATATTTTATGTTATGGGGATATTTTGCTTTCACTGGTCCTGGAGCCCTTGTTAAGGTCAACGGCCTCATAAACTTTACCAAGTACAAGGACATTTTAGCCAAAAACCTGGTTGCCTTTAGCAGGAGGCTGAAACTTGATCACAAGTGAATCTTCCGGCAAGACAATAACCCCAAGCAAACATAAAAATCCACAAAGAAATGGTTAATCGACCACAACATTTTTGCAATGGCCATCTCAGTCTCCGGACTTGAATTTTGTATGGAGGAATGGTCTAAGATCCCTCCCAATGTGTTCTCGAAAATATTTTTGAAAAAGGCTCAGTGTCATTAACCTTGCAAGGGGAGGGTGTTGGAGTATTGAAAACAGGGAATACAGTAGTATTTTTTATATTACTTGTTGAACAACATCTTTCTCTGATCAAGTGTATTAGTGTAAAATAATATTATTTTGGATGTTTTGGAGAATTTGTATAATTTATTTTATTCAGTCTTTTTCGTTTATTTTTATCAAGGGATCCAATCATTCTGGATCCCACTGTATGTCTAATTTTTTATTCTTTAAGTTTGACATATTTTTTTCAAACATATCAATCACATCTGCATGAAATACATGCTCCATGGGGGCTATGCAAATCACATTTCATGCCATGATGCAGGTACGTTGAGGCTATGCAAATGCAGGAGAAAAATAAAAAAAATAAAAAAAGAAGCCTTTGAGAACATATGAAAAGAAACGTATGACATAAATAAAAATTAAAGACTGATCAATGCCTTGCATGCTATTCTACCAGTGCAGTTTCCCTGTAGGATGTGTGAAAATGTCATAAAGGAAAAACTTTACTGTAGGTGTTCTTATGCATGCATTCATAAAGCCTTTATAATGTCTATATAACATATTATGACGTCATACGCTGTCATAAGTCGTTTTAAATATACTGAACAAAAATATAAACGCAACATGCAACAATTTCAAAGATTTTACTGAGTTACAGTTCGTATAAGGAAATCAGTCAATTGAAATAAATTCATGAGGCCCTAATTTATGGATGCAGCCATGGGTGTGTCTCGGAGGGCATAGGCCCACCCACTTGGTAGCCATGCCCACCCACTGGGGAGCCAGGCCCAGCCAATCAGAATGATTTTTTCCCGACAAAAGGGCTTTATTACAGACAGAAATACTCCTCAATATTGATACACTTTGGATGGTGTATCAAAACACTCACTCAGTCACTACAAAGATGCAGGCATCCTTCCTCACTCAGTTGGCCGGAGAAGAAGGAAACCACTCATGGATTTCACCATGAGGCCAATGGCGACTTTAAAACAAATTAATGGCTGTGATAGGAGAAAACTGAGGATAGATCAACAACATTGTCGTTACTCCACAATACTAAACTAACAGAGTGAAAAAAAGGAAACTTGTACAGAGTAAATATATTCCAAACATGCATCCTGTTTGCAACAAGACACTAAAGTAATACTGCAAATAATGTCCTGAATACAAAGTATTATATTTAGGGCAAATCCAAAACAACACATTACTGAGTACCACTCTCCATATGTTCAAGCATAGTGGTGGCTGCATCATGTTATTATTATGCTCGTAATCGTTAAGGATATGGGAGTTTTTCAGGATAAAAATAAACAGAATGGAGCTAAGTACAAGCAAAATCCTAGACGAAAACCTTGTTCAGTCTGCTTTCCGCCAGACACTGGGAGATGAATTCCCCTTTCAGCAGGACAATAACCTAAAACACAAGGCCAAATCTACACTGGAGTTGCTTACCAAGAAGACAGTGAATCTTACTGAGTAGCTGAGTTAGTTTTTACTAAAATTTACTTCAAAATCTATAGCAAGACCTGAAAATGGTTGTCTAGCAATGATCCACAACCACTTTGTCAGAGCTTGAAGATTTTTTTAAAGAATCATGGGCAAATGTTGCACAATCTCTTAGACACTCAGCTGTGCTTCTACAATGTATTGACTCAGGGGTGTGAATACTTATGTAAATCAGATATTTCTGTATTTCAATTTCAATAAATGTGTTAACATTTCTAAAAACATGTTTTCACCGTCATTATGGGGTATTGTGTGTAGATAGTTGAGAAAAACAACCATTTCATCCATTTTTAATTCAGGCTGTAACACAACAGATGTGGAATAAGTCAAGGGGCATGAATACTTTTTGAAGGCACTCTATACAATTACATACAGACACATTACAGTGATACAGACAAAAAAATAGCTCGACCTCCAGATGAGTACGAGGGGAAAGCTAAGTACAATTCTTACCAGCTTGTTTTGGCTGGTCTGTAGCTTATTCTTGAGATGTTTGGGGCTGCTGGTTAACCATGATGTGCAGGCATAATCAAAGTGACACTGGACTAGCGCACTTGTCAGAGTCTTTAGGATGTCTATAGTTAGGTTTCCATCCAATTGGCGACAATATGCAAATATTCTCAAATCTGCATAACAACAATATGAGCATTTTCCCATAAGAGTTGTTTCCATCAAATCCACTTGTGGATAAAAGTATTGTCCGTAAATACGTAATGCACATAAAAATTACTTTTGCGGTTAAATTCCCATGTACCGAATAAAAAATACAAGTTAAATGGGTTCCCATCAAATTTTCAACCATTTTAATGCTAATTTCTTGCACTTCTACCCATTTTGAGATGAGATGGAGATAAATATTTGCAGTTTTAAAGCTAATTTCCTGCAATTCTACACATTTCGCCATGACTAATGCCATGTTAATGATATCGTAAAGTGGCTAAGAAAATTAATGGGGGGGCCCCTGGAAGTCAGTTTAAATAACTGGCTAGACTAACTTTCCAATCTAAAAAATGTCACCCGACAAGGCTAATTGAGTGACTGTCAGTGATGAGAAAAACTTCTGATGCACAATCAAACTTACAACTCGTGTATTTTCTACTATTATAACTCTCTGACTGGGGGGGGGGGGGTGCACTACCCTCCCCATGTTCTCTCACCAATGAATGTGTCCAGGTTGAGATAGGACGTGTAGTATGGGAGTATTGTATGCTTTTATCTCCATGATAGTTGAAGGGTGCCAGGTGAGAAGGAGTGGGTGCAAATGTTTCACGGTGACTTAAAAAGAGCTTAAAGTTCTTGTGTAAAATCTCCTCGTCACTTGGATAAAAACGTATATTTTCAGCACTATTGAAAGAAGATTTCCTTCAATATCATAAGAGTGATTGTATTTTTTAATTTTTATTACAGATACATTTTACTGTTATTTTTTGCTAGATTTGTCACAGTAATGTGTGGTTCCTTCCAAACTGAATAATTTACATTATAGATTGATAACAATGTACAATAAGGTTACATGAATTAGCATTAACTAATGCATTACTTAACATGAGTAATATAATAATAATATAATGTAATAAGTAATATAATAATAATATAATATAATATAATATAATAATAAGTAATAAGTAATATAATAATAATATAATATAATAATAAGTAATATAATAATATAATAAGTAATAAGTAATATAATAATAATATAATATAATAATAAGTAATATAATAATATAATAAGTAATAAGTAATATAATAATAATATAATATAATAATAAGTAATAAGTAATAATATAATAAGTAATAAGTAATATAATAATAATATAATAAGTAATAAGTAATATAATAATAATATAATAAGTAATAAGTAATATAATAATAATATAATATAATAATAAGTAATAAGTAATATAATAATAATATAATAAGTAATAAGTAATATAATAATAATATAATAAGTAATAAGTAATATAATAATAATATAATAAGTAATAAGTAATATAATAATAATATAATAAGTAATATAATAATAATATAATATAATAATAAGTAAAAAGTAATAAGTAATATAATAATAATATAATAATAAGTAATAAGTAATATAATAATAATATAATATAATAATAAGTAATATAATAATAATATAATAATTTGGTAGGTAATAATAGTAATACGGTCCAAATAATGATGATCCAAGCTTCTTTGAAAATGTATATAAGAATTTATCAACTCTACAAGCAACACCAGACTATTATTATGGTGGGGGATTCTAATACGTTTTTAAATACCTCTATGGACCGTAAAGGAAATCACACTACAAACTATCACCCTCAGGCACATAAGGAAATCATGAATGTCATGGATATATTAGAATTAGTTGATATATGGAGGCTTAAATACCCTGACCTAGTGAGATATATATTACTCTTACAGAATTTCCTCGTCGGCGAGGATATTGGAAATTTAATCAAAACCTACTGGATGATAACTTGTTAACTAGGACAGAAGAATTTATACGAATATTTTCCGACATAACATAGGTACAGCAGATCCCCTAATTGTATGGGACACCACTTTTAAATGTGCCTTTAGAGGCCATGCAATTCAGTACTCATCTATAAAACAAAAGCAATTTAGATCGAAAGAGTCTATATTAACAAAGGAAATTGAAGGACAAACAGTACTGTTAGATAGCAATAAAAACTGTACCTTAGAGGCACAGAGTAAGTTAGAGGAAGAAGGAAGAAAGTTAGTGGAAGAAATGGAGGAACTTATTCAAGAAATATCCAGTGTAATATATTATAAAAAATAAAGCGAACTGGATGGAATATGGGGGAAAAAGCACATTTTCGCTTCATTCTCCTCCATCTCCACTAAATGAAGCTAATTGTATGGATTTTTTTCCTATTAATAAAACTTAACATCTGTACAGAAAGAGTCATGTGAAGGCCAAATTACAGAGGAGGAACTTCTTGGTGCAATTAAAGCCTTTAACTTCTTAGGGAGCGGCAGGTCAGGTGACGGTTTTGGAGAGTCTGGCGTGCCCAAAGCAAAATGCCTGCCACTCAGGCTCGGAAAATAGGATATGCACATAATTAGTACTATTGGATAGGAAACACTCTGAGGTTTCTAAAAGTGTTAACATAATGTCTGTATAACAGAATTCATTTAGCAGGCAAAAACCAGAGAAAAAACCATCCGGAAATCAGTTTCTGGTGACCTTTGGCTCTCTTTGACACACTCCCTATTGAATCCATTTGTTACCAGGACTGAGACTGCAGTACCTATGGCTTCCACTAGATGTCAACAGTCTATATATAAAGCCTCAGAGAGATTGGAGTAAGCAGGGCGAATAGGTACAGGAAATTGCATTGGGACCTCAAATGTCAACAAGTTTTCTCGTGCGCGAGTCTGGCTGGCGCGCCACACTTTATTTTACTTATATAAGGTATAGGTGACCATCCTAGTGAAATATTATCGCTAATATTCATAAAAGGATAGCTAAGGATGCATTTGAACTGGTATTTGATTTGTTTAGGAAACGTTTATAGGTATATTTGAACGCGTTCTCTTCACGTTTCAATGGGGCGATTCGACGTTGGATTTTCTGAACATGACGCGCCAACCAAACGGAGATTTATGGATATAATAAATGACTTTTTCTAACAAAAGAACCATGGATTGTCTTCGTTGGACACTTGGGAAGCCCTCAGCAGAAGTTCTTCAAAAGGTAAGGGATTTGTTTTCGCTGTGAAATGTGTTTTGTGTGAACCGCGATGGTTTATGAATTTATGGTAATGGTAAAATATTGGAGGTGCTATCCTCAAACAATCAAATGTTGTGCTTTCGCCGTAAAACCTTTTTGAAATCTGACAACGCTGGGATATTGCCAAGAAGCAGAGCTTTTGATGACTATGCAACACTTGTATATTGATGAATGTTTAATAATTAAACTTTTGGATTTTGTATTTGGCGCCTTACATTTCACTGGGTAGTGTCGGGAGTGGGGCGCAATATTTAACCATTAGCATAAATTCATAACCCAACGCGGGTCTCAAAAACCGCATAAAATCGCTAATATAAAATCCCTTACCTTTCGAAGAACTTCTGCTGAGGGCTTCCCAAGTGTCCAACGAAGACAATCCATGCTTTTGTTAGAAAAAGTCATTTATTATATCCATAAATCTCCGTTTGGTTGGCGCGTTATGATCATAAAATCCCCCGTTGAGTCGCCCATTGAACCGTGAAGAGAACGCGTTCACATTATACCTATCATATTTCTCCAAACAAATCAAACATCATTTTTTGTGTTTCCTTAGGTATCATTTTATGTATATTTACTATAATATTTAAACCGGATTGTAGCCTGAACGATAAAGGAAAATAAAGTGGAGCGCGCACTCGGTTGCGTGCCCGCAAAATCTTGTTGACATCTGAGCTCACTTGACCATATTCTCTTCCTATCCGTTCTGGTCAGGGCTACCGTTTCCTGGCTTTGTATAGAGACTGTTGACATCTAGTGGAAGCCATAGGTACTGAAATCTCAGAGCTGGTTGCCTTTGAAATCAATAGGAAGACTGTCAAACAGAGCAAAGGTCACAAAAAACTGTAATTCCGGATGGATTTTCCTCGGGTTTTCGCCTGCTATATCTGTTATGTTATACTCACAGACATTATGTTAACACTTTTAGAAACTTCAGTGTTTCCTATCCAATAGTACTAATTATGTGCATATCCTATTTTCTGGGCCTGAGTGGGAGGCATTTTACTTTGGGCATGCCAGACTCTCCAAAACCGTCACCTCGGGAGCCGCTCCCTAAGAAGTTAAGGCTGGGAAAACTCCAGGGCTGGATGGCATACCAGTGGAAGTATACCAAACCTTTTATTTACTCAGAGGACCGTTTTAGCATGTTTTAACCACTCCTATATAAATGGTAGATTATCAGACACACAACAAGAAGGTCTGGTTTCATTATTACTGAAACAGGATCCAAGTGGAATATATAAAGATCCAATCCATTTAAAAAAAATGGAGGCCTCTTACACTACAGTGTTGTGATGCAAAAATTCTAGCTAAATGCTTGGTGCATATAATTAAAATGTTTTGTCAGATATTATTCATCCTGATCAGACAGGTTTTTTACATGGACGATACATTGGAGATAATATAAGACAAGTACTGGAATATCGGGGACACCAGGCCTGGTTTTCATAGCTGATTTTGAAAAGGCTTTTGATAAAAGTACGACTGGAGTTTATATATAAATGCCTGGAATATTTCAATGTTTGGTAAATCTCTTATAAAATGGATTAACTTCTAGGAGATCAGTGCACGACTTGACCGTTTTGGAGAGCCTGGCGTGCCCAAAGTAAAATGCCTCCCATTCAGGCCCAGAAAATAGGATATGCACATATGTGGTACCATTGGATAGGAAACACTCTGAATTTTCCAAAACTGTTAACCATTTGTCTGTGAGTAAACCAGAACGGATATGGCAGGCGAAACCCCGAGGAATTTCTGTCCTGGAGAAAGTGGTTTTCATAGAGTGCCTCATTTGGAACCCCTCCCTCATGAAAATGCCCATAAAAGGGCATATGAATGCAGTACCTATCGCTTCCTCTGGATGTCAACAGTCTCGAGAAAGTGTTTTGATTCTGTTCAGATGAAATAGAGCAGAGAAGAAGAGGGAATAAGGAAGTGCCTCTTTGGAACTCTGTAGGACTGGGCGCGCGCTCTCGCCAAGCGCGCACTGTGTTTCCCTCGGTCTGTAGAGCTCAGTTTATATTCCGGTTGATTTATTATAGTAAATATACATAAAAGTGTTCCTAAGGATACATTTAAAATGATGTTTGATTGTTCTTGGACAAGTTTATAGGTTTAATTTGAACGAGTTCTAGTCACGTTTCAATGGAGTAGTCGACGCTGTAGTTTCTGATTATAACGCGCAAACCAAATGGAGATTTATGGATAAAATACATGACTTTTTCTAACAAAAGAACCATGGATTGTCTTCGTTGGACACTTAGGAAGACCTCAGCAGAAGTTCTTCAACAGGTAATTGATTTGTTTTCGCTGTGAAATGTGTTATGTGTGTGCCGCGCTGGCTAATGAATTCATGGCTATGGGAAAAGTATGTGAGGTGCTACCCTCAAACAATCAAATGTTGTGCTTTCGCCGTAAAGCCTTTTTGAAATCTGACAACGCTGTGATATTGCCAAGAAACAGAGCTTTTGATGAGTATGGAACACTTGTATATTGGTGGATGTTTAATAATTCAACTTTTGGATTGTGAATTTGGCGCCTTACATTTCACCTGGTAGTGTCGGGAGTGGGGCGCTAGCGCCCCAGTGATCCCTAAGAAGTTAAAGTTATGTATAGTAACCCTAGGTGTAAATAGTAAAAAATGGCTACATCTCAGAAAGTTTTAAACTGTCAAGAGGAGTAAAACAAGGTTGTCCACTATTGGCATATCTATTTATTATTGCCATTGAAATGTTAGCTGTTAAAATTAGATCCAACAATAATATTAAGGGATTAGAAATGCATGGCTTAAAAACAAAGGTGTCATTGTACGCTGATGATTCATGTTTTCTTTTTAAACCACAATTAGAATCCCTCCACAGCCTCATAGAGGATCTAGATACTTTTGCTATCCTCTCTGGATTAAAACCAAAGTGTATATTACATATTGGATCACAAAAAAATTCAACTTTTACATTACCATGTAGTTTACCAATAAAATGGTCTGACGGGGATGTGGACATACTCGGTATACAAATCGGGAGCAAAGCCAATCTCAAATTTCCTTTGAGATTAAGCAACGACAGAGATGTCCGCCTCGCTTCGCGTTCTTAGGAAGCTATGCAGTTTTTTTTTTTTTTAATGTATTACTTCTTACATTGTTACCCCAGGAAATCTTAAGTTTTATTACATACAGCCGGGGGGAACTATTGGATATAAGAGCAACGTCAACTTACCAACATTACAACCAGGAATACGACTTTCCCAAAGCGGATCCTCTGTTGGGTCCACCAACCTAGACAATAGACTGGATCCCAGCCGGCGACCCAAAACAACGGCGGCGCAGGAGAAGGGGCAGACAAGGCGGTGTTCTGGTCAGGCTCCGTAGACGGGCACATCGCGCACCGCTCCCGAGTATACTACTTGCCAATGTTCAGTCTCTGGACAACAAGGTAGACGAAATCCGAGCAAGGGTTGCCTTCCAGAGAGACATCAGCAATTGCAACACTCTTTGCGCCACAGAAACATGGCTCACTCAGGACACGCTATCAGAGACGGTACAGACACCAGGTTTCTTAATGCATCGCGCCGACAGAAACAAACACCTATCTGTTAAGAAGAAGGACGGGGGTGTATGCCTTATGATTATCGAGGCGTGGTGTGATCATAACAACATACAGGAACTCAAGTCCTTTTGTTCACCTGACCTAGAATTTCTTACAATCAAATGCCGACCGCATTATCTACCAAGAGAATTCTCTTCGATTATAATCACAGTCGCATATATCCTCCCTCAAGCTGACACATCGACGGCACTGAAAGAAATTCATTGGACTCTATGTTAACTGGAAACCACATATCCTGAGGCTGCATTTATTGTACCTGGGGATTTTAACAAAGCTAATCTGAACAAGGCTCCCAAAATTTTATCAGCATATCGAATGTGCGACCCGGGCCAGCAAAATCCTGGATCATTGTTATTCTAACTCCGCCCTCCTTTTGGCAAATCTGGCCACGACTCCATTTTGTTGCTACCAGCCTACAGACAGAAACTAAAACAGGAAACGCCGGTGCTCAGGTCTGTTCAACGCTGGTCCGACCAATCTGATTCCACGCTTCAAGATTGCTTCGATCATGTGGACTGGGATATGTTCTGGATAGCCTCAAACAACAACAGTGATATATACGCTGATTCGGTGAGCGAGTTTATTAGCAAGTGCATCGGTGATGTTGTACCCATAGCAACTATTAAAACCTTCCCCAACCAGAAACTGTGGATTGATGACAGCATTCACGCAAAACTGCTTTTAACCAGGGTAAGGCCACCAGAAACATGACTGAATACAAACAGTGTAGCTATTCCCTCCGCAAGGCAATCAAACAAGCTAAGCGTCAGTATAGAGACAAAGTAGAGTCACAATTTAAATGCTCAGACACGAGAGGTATGTGGCAGGGTCTACAGTCAATCACGGACTACAAAAAGAAAACTAACCCCGTCGAGGACCACGATGTCTTGCTCCCAGACAAACTAAACAACTTCTTTGCTCGCTTTGAGGACAATACAGTGCCACCGACACGGCCCGCTACCAAAACCTGCAGGCTCTCCTCCCTCTCCTTCACCGCAGCCAACATGAGTAAAATATTTAAATGTGTTAACCCTCGCAAGGCTGCGGCCCCAGATGGCATCCCTGGCCACGTCCTTAGAGCATGCACAGACTAGCTGGCTGGTGTGTTTACGGACATATTTAATCAATCCTTATCCCAGTCTGTTGTTCCCACATGCTTCAAGAGGGCCACCATTGTTCCTGTTCCTAAGAAAGCTAAGGTGACTGAGCTAAATGACTATCGCTCCGTAGCACTCATTTCCGTCATCATGCTTTGAGAGACTAGTCAAGGATCAAATCACCTCCATCCTACCAGACACCCTAGACCCACTCCAATTTGCTTACCGTCCCAATAGGTCCACTGATGACGCAATCACACTGCACACTGCCCTAACCCATCTGGACAAGAGGAATACCCGCCCTGTGCAACTGGGTCCTGGACTTCCTGACGGCCCGGCCCCAGGTGGTGAGGGTAGGAAACAACATATCCACCCCGCTGATCCTCAACACTGGGGCCCCACAAGGGTGCGTTCTCAGCCCTCTCCTGTACTCCCTGTTCACCCATGACTGCGTGTCCAAGCACGCCTCCAACTCAATCATCAAGTTTGCAGACGACACAACAGTGGTAGGCTTGATTACCAACAACGACAAGACGGCCTACAGGAAGGAGGTGAGGGCCCTCGGACTGTGGTGTCAGGAAAATAACCTCTCACTCAATGTCAACAAAACAAAGGAGATGATCATGGACTTCAGGAAACAGGAGAAGGAGCACCCCCCTATCCACATCGACGGGACAGTAATGGAGAAGGTGGAAAGTTTTAAGATCCTCGGCGTACACATCACGGACAAACTGAAATGGTCCACCCACACAGACAGCGTGGTGAAGAAGGCGCAACATTACTCATCTCAAATGTATATACTGTACTCTATACCATCTACTGCATCTTGCCTATGCCGTTCGGCCATCGCTCATCCATATATTTATATGTACATACTCTTATTCATTCTCATTCATTCCTTTACACTAGTGTGTATAAGGTAGTTGTTGTGAAATTGTTAGATTACTTGTTAGATACTACTGCATGGTCGGAACTAGAAGCACAAGCATTTCGCTACACTCGCATTAACATCTGCTAACCATGTGTATGTGACAAATACAATTTTATTTGAACTGCTTGCACGCGCGTTACCACTCCACTATGTCTCCCTGTAATGGCTTTTGCACCATCAGTACAGATACCAACACATCTTGACTCCCAAAGTCCATTTGATGTCACAAAGTTGTCTCCTTTCCTCTTGTCCTGGTTTCCAGTGGTTTGCAGAAGAGTCTTCCTTAATTGACCCCCCACAAACGTAACGGACATATACCAGTAGCTGTGCCAGGCCCGCCACCTCTGTTGACTCATCCAGCTGTAACGCATAGAATTCACTGGCTTGTATGCGAAGCAGTAATTGTTTCAAAGCATCTCCTGCCATGTCACTGATGCTTCTGAAACAGCGTTGTTTGATGAAAGCATTGTCTGTATAGTTTATTTTGGCTTTTTCCCCCCAGCATTGTCCCAGCCATATCTACGGCAGCAGGAAGAATTAAGTCCTCCACAATACTATGGGGCTTGCCTGTCCTAGCCACTCGGTAGCTCACCATAAAACACACTTCTAGCCCCTTCTTATTAATGGTATCTGTTGCTTTTATACATGTCTTACTACTCGAAAGTCGTCTTAATTCTTGCAAAAACAACCTCCTGTGGCTTATTTTTCAAATTGGCATGTTTTGTTTCTAAATGTCTGCGCAAGAGTGAAGGTTTCATCGAGTTGTGAAATAGTACTTTTGCACATATAACACACTGTGGCTGAGAAAAGGCACTACTCCCAATATAAGTGAACCCCAAATCAATGTAGTTCTCATCATATCTGCGCCTCTTCGATGGTCCAACGTCCCTGTCTGTTGTTCGGTGCTTCCCGAGTTAAGGGGAAGTAGCTAATCTTGCTGGGGTCCAGCAAAATTAAGTTTATACAATTTTAAATACATTCCAATACATTCACAGACTGTGTGCCCTCAGGCCCCTAAACCACCACTACCACATACAGTGAGGGAAAAAAGTATTTGATCCCCTGCTGATTTTGTACGTTTGCCCACTGACAAAGAAATGATCAGTCAATAATTTTAATAGTAGATTTATTTGAACAGTGAGAGACAGAATAACCACAAAATAATCCAGAAAAACGCATGTAAAAAATGTTATAAATTGATTTGCATTTTAATGAGGGAAATAAGTATTTGACCCCCTCTCAATCAGAAAGATTTCTGGCTCCCAGGTGTCTTTTATACAGGTAATGAGCTGAGATTAGAGCACACTCTTAAAGGGAGTGCTCCTAATCTCAGTTTGTTACCTGTATAAAAGACAGCTGTCCACAGAAGCAATGAATCAATCAGATTCCAAACTCTCCACCACGGCCAAGACCAAAGAGCTCTCCAAGGATGTCAGGGACAAGATTGTAGACCTACACGCGGCTGGAATGGGCTACAAGTCCATCGCCAAGCAGCTTGGTGAGAAGGTGACAACAGTTGGTGCGATTAT
The DNA here is from genome assembly GCA_003317085.1 of Hucho hucho. Lineage (NCBI taxonomy): Eukaryota > Metazoa > Chordata > Actinopteri > Salmoniformes > Salmonidae > Hucho > Hucho hucho. The sequence continues at coordinate 78,465 of QNTS01004555.1, forward strand.
TCGCAAATGGAAGAAACACAAAAGAACTGTCAATCTCCCTCGGCCTGGGGCTCCATGCAAGATCTCACCTCGTGGAGTTGCAATGATCATGAGAACGGTGAGGAATCAGCCCAGAACTACACAGGAGGATATTGTCAATGATCTCAAGGCAGCTGGGACCATAGTCACCAAGAAAACAATTGGTAACACACTACGCCGTGAAGGACTGAAATCCTGCAGCGCCCGCAAGGTCCCCCTGCTCAAGAAAGCACATATACATGCCCATCTGAAGTTTGCCAATGAACATCTGAATGATTCAGAGGACAACTGGGTGAAAGTGTTGTGGTCAGATGAGACCAAAATGGAGCTCTTTGGCATCAACTCAACTCGCCATGTTTGGAGGAGGAGGAATGCTGCCTATGACCCCAAGAACACCATCCCCACCGTCAAACATGGAGGTGGAAACATTATGCTTTGGGGGTGTTTTTCTGCTAAGGGGACAGGACAACTTCACCGCATCAAAGGGACGATGGACGGGGCCATGTACCGTCANCCAAGGATGTCAGGGACAAGATTGTAGACCTACACAAGGCTGGAATGGGCTACAAGACCATCGCCAAGCAGCTTGGTGAGAAGGTGACAACAGTTGGTGCGATTATTCGCAAATGGAAGAAACACAAAAGAACTGTCAATCTCCCTCGGCCTGGGGCTCCATGCAAGATCTCACCTCGTGGAGTTGCAATGATCATGAGAACGGTGAGGAATCAGCCCAGAACTACACAGGAGGATATTGTCAATGATCTCAAGGCAGCTGGGACCATAGTCACCAAGAAAACAATTGGTAACACACTACGCCGTGAAGGACTGAAATCCTGCAGCGCCCGCAAGGTCCCCCTGCTCAAGAAAGCACATATACATGCCCATCTGAAGTTTGCCAATGAACATCTGAATGATTCAGAGGACAACTGGGTGAAAGTGTTGTGGTCAGATGAGACCAAAATGGAGCTCTTTGGCATCAACTCAACTCGCCATGTTTGGAGGAGGAGGAATGCTGGCTATGACCCCAAGAACACCATCCCCACCGTCAAACATGGAGGTGGAAACATTATGCTTTGGGGGTGTTTTTCTACTAAGGGGACAGGACACCTTCACCGCATCAAAGGGACGATGGACGGGGCCATGTACCGTCAAATCTTGGGTGAGAACCTCCTTCCCTCAGCCAGGGCATTGAAAATGGGTCGTGGATGGGTATTCCAGCATGACAATGACCCAAAACACACGGCCAACGCAACAAAGAAGAAGCACATTAAGGTCCTGGAGGGGCCTAGCCAGTCTCCAGACCTTAATCCCATAGAAAATATGTGGAGGGAGCTGAAGGTTAGAGTTGCCAAACGTCAGCCTCGAAACCTTAATGACTTGGAGAAGATCTGCAAAGAGGAGTGGGACAAAATCCCTCCTGAGACGTGTGCAAACCTGGTGGCCAACTACAAGAAACGTGTGACCTCTGTGATTGCCAGCAAGGGTTTTGCCACCAAGTACTAAGTCATGTTTTGCAGAGGGGTCAAATACTTATTTCCCTCAATAAAATGCAAATCATTTTCTAACATTTTTCACATGCGTTTTTCTAGATTTTTTTGTTGTTATTCTGTCTCTCACTGTTCAAATGAACCTACCATTAAAATTATAGACTGATCATTTCTTTGTCAGTGGGCAAACGTACAAAATCAGCAGGGGATCAAATACTTTTTTCCCTCACTGTATATACAGTACAAAATTAATGTGTACGTGTGTGTATAGTGCATATGCTATCGTGTGTGTGTATCCATATATCCATTGGATGTGCTCATGGAAGCAGAACAACTTGTGTCGTCGACAGGTGCAGGTGTAGTACTGCTGGTAGTAGCAGCACTTCCAGTAGAGCTGGTATATGTATCTATGGACGTGGGCCTTACTTTTTTTAACAATTTATAAATTTTCAAGCAAACCGAATGAGCAGCAGCTACGTTTTGCTACATGGAATTTAGTGGAATTCCTGCGAGAGTAACGGTTAATGTGATTGGATGTTAATTATTTGACTAGGCAACCTGTATTTCACATTGTGTTGTTATTTCGCTGAACACTAGATGGTTTAATTTTATTTTTGATAGTGATACGAGGCTACTCAGGCGTGGGAAAAAAACTCACCCAAATGTATAGCCACGTTTTAAAATATAAATGGACTGTTTGAAAATGTGAAGAATTTTATTTTAAATGTGAATCACATATTTATTTGGCGTACCCCCGGCAGCATTGCGAGTGCGCCAGTTAGGCAATACCTGCTGTAGCGCTTCAGAGATTCAGTTTTCATTATCTGAATCTACATTTGGAGGGTACTCAACCCAAGTGCAGAGGAGTAATGATTCTGACACTGAAGTACAGGCCATTGCACATAGAGAAGCATGATCTTTTGAATAAAGTTTGCATCAGACACAGATACATTAAGTCCCTCGTTTGAGTTTATTCGTATGTGTGGGTTAGGACTCAAAGACATCAATCTAGAAAGCAAAGACTGAGGAGAAAAGACTGAAGGAGTCGCAATTGACCATCTATCTAATATTACAGGTCATGTGCAATGCAATCAGCTCCAATCACGTTCAAAGAATAATGGCACTTGTCAGGCAGGGGAGATTGTCTTTCCCTCGACATTTCTACGGAGCTATCCTAGTGTGTTCATATGGACCGTCTTGTAGACCAAATCTGTCTCAAGATAATAATGCCTGTCATGACCGGATATTAGGATTACCCAACGTTACATTTTACATGCCAGACTGACAAGTACAGCATCTCCAACTGAAATACACTACAATCTGAAATGGCTAAGCCACATGCACATAATATGAACATTTTGTTACGTTATATTCTAATATTGATTAAAATAGTTTTCTCTTCTCATCAATCTGCACACAATACCCCATAATGACATCACAATACCCCATAATGACATCACAATACCCCATAATGACATCACAATAC